>MU676409.1:124697-144158 GCA_026770625.1 Nicotiana glauca
CTATTTACTTTAGGACAGCGGGTTTGATTCCCGATAGATCCCCCTGCACATTTACTTTGGGACTGCGGGTTAGATTCCCGATAGATCCCCCCGCACATTGATAGTTGGACTACAGGACGGTATCCTGGGAGATCCTTCGGACATACACATATGATGGACTACGGGACGGTATCCTGGGAGATCCACTAGACAGTTGATAAAAAGGACTACAGGACGGAATCCTGGGAGATCCTCATTGTTACCATGGGTATTGAGCTGTACATATTTCGTGTTTACTCCATTCCTTATGTAATTATTATTGCTTTGTTTAGCCTGTCTTATTCCATTGTTGTACTCATCATTACTGCCTGTTTTCATACTATTAATTCATATTATATTGTTTATCCACAGTAGGGCCCTGACCTTTCCTCGTCCCTACCCAACCGAGGTTAGGCTTCGCACTTACTGAGTACCGTTGTGGTCTACTCATGCCCTTTCTGTGCATGTTTTTTTCATGTGCAGATCCAGGTAACTCTACTCAGATGCACTACACCCGAGGCAGAGAGATTTAGCAGAGACTTCGAGGTACATCTGCCGCATCTGCAGACCAGGAGTCTTTATCTTATTCTAGCCTTAGCAGTTAGCTTTCTTTTTCCGTAATATTGTTTTAGATATTCTGGAGTTGGAGCAGTGTATTACCTTCTGTCAGCTTGTGTTCCCGTGGTTTTCCGGGTTTTTTGGGTGGTATTGTAGACTTCCGCATTATTTAGTAGTATATGCTAAGCGGCATTTATATACAGTTTTAATTAATTATTTTGCTATTTATGTTGTTTTTCCGCATTGTTAGGCTTACCTAGTCGTAGGGACTAGGCGCCATCACGACATGTTCACGGAGGGCGAACTGGGGTCGCGACAGAAAAATGCAGAGAATTCTCAGTGCAGCTGTCTCAGTTTCTGAATGATTCTTATCTCTTAAAATATCTTACTTGAATACCAAGCCATAGTGCCTTTATAGAAAAGGCATTAGGGAAGCCTCAAAGAATTCATATTTGCACTCCTATCCTTTTTATGTTTTCATTTTTGCTTAGGAGACCTTATTTTAAATCAAATTTTCATATTAGTCCCAATACCCAGCTTCCTAGAAGCTTCCTAGTCTATTATTGAGATTCCCTTACCCCTAGCATTCCTAAATTACCCCCCCAAGACCCTGCAAATTACCCTTCCAGCCAAATTTTACGGGTCAATTGGACCCAAAGACTCAACCAAACTAATCCTAGAAAAACCTGGGCTAATCCCTTTCTTTGGGCCCAGGTCTAACTCCACAATTCATAAGAAATAAGGAGGCAGAAAAGACAATTCAGATTTCCAAACAAACCATGAATAAAAGGCTCAACACGGCCCAAAACTAAAAACAAAAGAAATTAAACAAAAACTAATCTAATAAATTTAAATGAAACGGAAGAAGCTAATAAATCTAACTAAAAAAAACCGCATGCAGAGATGATTTTGAAAACACAATAAAGAGAGGGAAAAATAGAAGAAGATAAGAGAGGAAATAAACGGGAGAATACTGGACTTACCCATTAAACCAAGCAAACCCGAGTTTGAACTAATCTTCCAAAGAATCCCCTAATTTTTGGCTGAGATAAACTTTAATCGTATGTTCTCAACAGAAAACACACGATTAAAGTCCATTTCAACCTTAAAATCTCGAAACCTCGACAATTAAATTTTTGGGATTTAGGGCTCAATCTTCGATCTAAAATTCGAGCAGTTCTGGGGTAATTCGAGGGAAACGAAGTGGGGATTTGGAATAAGGGGAGTGAGAGGGTTCTAGGGTATTATTTTTAGGTGGATTGGAGGTGTCACCACTGGGCTCGAGACGGTGAGGAATGGTGGCGGCGTTAGGGTTTTGTTTTGATCTCTGAAGTGAGAGGGTGAGAGAGACGATGGGAAGAAGGGGGTGACGAAATTCAGACACTTTTATAGTAAAGAGACTCTAGTTCCTAGCCGTCTGATCATATGGGATCAACAGCTGAGATTAAGCTCGACGAAAACGACGTCGTTTGATTCCTGAGCGGGTTTGGATCGGATTGGGACGCGTTTGGGCTGGTTTTTGGACGGGTATTGATTTTAAATCAGTTGGGCCTGGACGAATTGAATTGGAATTTGCCCAAACTGAATTCCCTCTTTTATTTTCTTTTTCTTTTCATTTCTTTTTTTCTAATTTCTTTTAAATTCAAATTAAAATAAAAGCCTAAATTAATTCCTAATCAAATTAATTAACTAACTCTAAATAATAATTACCACAAATAATTAAATACCAAATTTAAATAAAAACTCCCAAAATTCGAAACGCAAATTAAAAATTGCAAAAATAAGTTATTTTTGTGGTTTTTCCATTTTTTATAAAACAACTAATTTGCTAATTAATCTGAAAAATGTAAAAATAAATCCTAAATGAAATAGCAACATATTTTGTATTTTTATGAATTAAACAAAATAAAAACAGTCGACAAATATGCTACAAAATCTACATAATTGCAAATAATGGGAGAAAATTATTTTCTTAAATCTATGGGAGTAATTCATATAGGGCAAAAATCACGTGCTCACACTCGAAATTCAATTCTGAGCATACGTCCATGTCCCATATTTTCCTACAGACCCTCCGGACCATTAAATCACGAGTCTGAGTCCGAGTCCGAGCCCGTTTAACCAAAATGTTGACCGAAGTCAACTTAAATTAAATTTTAAAGGTCACATTAGCATTTTCATCAAATTTCCACATAAAAACATTTTGGATATAGCCCCGAACTGCACACGCAAATCGAGGTAAGATAAAAGGAGGGCTCTAAGGCCTAGAAACATAGAATTTGCTTGTAATTCAAGTGATGACCTTTTGAGTCATCACATCCTCCACCTCTAAAACAATTGTTCGTACTTGAACGGACATATAAAAGAAGTACTTGAGTCGGAGAAAAGATGGGGATATCGGCTTCGTATATCGTACTCGGACTCCCAAGTCACTGCTTTAACAGGCTGACCTCTCCACGGAACACGAACCGAAAGGGAAACTCTTCGATTTCAATTGACGAACCTACCGGTCTAGTATAGCTACCGGCTCCTCCTCATAGGTCAAGTCCTTGTCCAACTGGACAATGCTGAATTCTAACATGTGGGATGGATCGCCGTGATACTTTTCAAGCATGGACGCATGAAATACTGGATGTGCGGCTGATAAACTCGGAGGCAACGCAAGTCTGTAAGCCACCTCTCCAACTCGATCAAGCATCTCAAAAGGACCAATGAATCTATGGCTTAGCTTGACTTTCTTTCCAATTCTCATCAGGCCCTTCATAGGCGACACCTGGAGCAACACTCGCTCTCCGACCATGAATTCCATATTACGATCCTTACGGTCGGCATAACTCTTTTGCCTGGACTGAATTGTACGAAGCCTATCCTGAATGATCTTGACCTTGTCCAAGGCATCCTGCACTAGATCCGTGTCAAAAAATCGAGCCCCTCCCAACTAAAACCACCCAATCGGTGAACGACACCTCCTACTGTAGAATGCCGCATAGGGGGGAATCTGGATGCTTGACTGGTAGCTGGTACTATAGGCAAACTCTGCTAGTGGAAAGAATTAATCCCAAGAACCTCCAAAATTAGTAACACTACTTGAAGCATATCCTCCAATATCTGAATAGTACACTTGGGCTATCCGTCCATCTGAGGATGAAATGATGTGCTCAACTCGACCAGCACACCCAACTCACGCTGAACTTCCCTAAATAAATGTGAGGTAAATTGCGTGGTCAGTAATAATAGACATGGGCATACCATGAAGACGAACAATCTCCCGGATATAGATCTCATCTATCCTCTCAAAAGCATAGGAAACCGCCACATGAATGAAATGTGCTGACATAGTTAGCCTATCAACAATAAAACACACCGCATCGAACTTCCTCTGATTCCTTGGGAGTCCAACAACGAAGTCCATGGCGATACGCTCCCACTTCCATTCAGGAATATCAATCTTTTGGAACAAACCATCAGGTCTCTGATGCTCGTACTTTACCTGTTAACATTTCAAACACCGAGCCACATATGCAACAATATCTTTCTTCATCCTCTTCCACCTAATAATGCTTCCACAAATCCTGATACATATTGGCGGCGCCCGGGTGAATAGAATACCGGGAGCTCTGGGCCCCTATAGAATCAGCTCACGAAGCTTATCCATATTAGGCACGCAAATACGACCCTGCATCCTCCAAACTCCATCATCTCCAACTGTAAACTGCTTGGGACCATTGTGCCGCACTGTGTCATTAAGGAAAAGAAAATAAGGATCATCATACTACCGATTTAAGAACGCTCAAATAATGAAGAACGAGTGACTGTGCAAGCTAGAACACAACTGGGCTCAGAAACATCCAACCTCACGAACTGATTCTCCAAAGCCTGAACATCCAAACCAAGAGGCGTCTCACCAACTGGAATATACGCAAGGCTACCTATACTGGCTGACTTCCTACTCAATGCATCGGCCACTACATTGGCCTTTCCCGATGATACAAGATGATGATATCATAGTCTTTCAATAGATCCAACCACCTCCTCTACCTCAAATTTAGCTCCTTCTACTTGAACAGGTATTGCAAACTCTTGTGATCCATGAACACCTCATATGGAACACCATACAAATAATGCCTCCAAATCTTCAGCGCGTGAACCTTGACTGCTAACTCCAAATCATGAATTGGATAATTCTTCTCGCGGATATTCAATTTTCTCAAAGCATATGCAATAACCTTGCCATTATGCATCAACATTGTGCCAAGTACAATACGCAATGCATTACAATACACTATATATGGCCCCGAACCTATGGGAAAAATCAATATTGGCGCCGTAGTCAAATTTGGCTTGAGTTTCTAAAAGCTTGCCTCACACTCATCCGACCACCTGAACTGGGCAGCCTTCTTGGTCAACCTGCTCATCGGGGCTACAATAGATGAAATTCCCTTCACAAACCGATGGTAATAACCCGCCAAACCTAAGAAACTACGGATCTTTATAGCTGTTGCGGGTCTAGGGCAACCCTTGACTGCCTCTATCTTCTTCGGATCTACCTGAATACCCTCTGCTGATACAATGTGACCCATGAAAGCAACTGATTCCAACCAAAACTCACACTTCGAAAACTTAGCATACAACTGACTACCTCTCCAAGCCTGAAAAAAGAACAGCTCTCAAATGATGCTCATGCTCTTTCCGGCAACGAGAATAAATTAAAATGTCATAAATTAAGACTATCACAAAGAAATCCAAATAAGGCCTGAACACTCGGTTCGTCAAATCCATGAAAGTTGTTGTGGCCTTTGTCAACCCGAATGACATCACCAAGAACTCATAATGCCCATACCGAGTGCGGAAAGTTATCTTAGGTACATGAGATGCCCTAATCCTCAACTGGTGGTAGCTATATCTCAAGTAAATCTGATTGTTACCTTGTTCAAGTGCTGATAATCTATAATCATTCTCATTGATCCATCGTTCTTCTTAACAAACAATACCGGCGCACCCCAAGGCGAGGCACTAGGCCTAATAAAGCCCGTATCAAGCAAGTCTTGCAACTACTCCTTCAATTTTTTCAACTCAGACGGGGCCATACGATATGGCATAATATAAATGGGCTGAAAGCCCGAAGCCAAATCAATGTAGAAGTCAATGCCCCCGTCGGGTGGCATACCCGACAGGTATGAAGGAAATACCTCAGGAAACTCACAAACAACAGGCACAGAATCCATAAAAGGAACCTCGACACTAGAATTACAAACACACGCCAAATAGGCCAAACATCCCTTATTAGCCATACGTCGAGCCTTCATATATGAGATAACCCTACATGTAGAATAACCAGGAGTCCCTCTCCACTCAAGACGAGCTAAACCCGGTAAAGCTAATATCACAGTCTTGGCATAACAATCCAAGATAGCATGGTAAGGTGATAACCAGTCAATACCTAATATGACATCAAAATCAACCATATCCAGTAGTAACAAGTCTACTCGGGTCTCAAGACCCCAATCACAACTATACAAGAACGATTAACAAGATCTACCACAATAGAATTACCTACCAGTGTAGACACATATATGGGAGCGCTCAACAAATCGCTAGGCATGACCAGGTACAGGGCAAAATAAGATGACACATAAAAGTATGTAGACCCTAGATCAAATAGAACTGAAGCATCTCTACTACAAACTAGAATGGTACCTGTGATAACTGCATCAGAGGCCTCAGCCTAGGGCCTGGCTGGAAGAGAATAACATCGGGACTGGGCCCCACAACTCTGAGCTACGTCCCTGGGACTACCTCATGTTAGATGACCTCCACCTCCGATACCTCTATCTCTACCTCTAGCACCTCTACCCCACCCCCAGCTGGTTGAGCGAGTGTGGAACACTCAGTGCCTGAACCATGGCACAGGAACCCTAATGCCAAGAGCTGCTCTGTGCTCGAGGGCAAAAATCTAGCAGTATGTCTCATATATCCACAAGTATAACAAGCCCTCATCTGCTGATACTACTGACTCTGACGGCCTGAATGACCACTCTAAACACTCTGGACAGGCGGTGCACTAATAAAAGCTGGTGGTGCACTATAGGACTGCTGATCAGAATACTGCATATGTGAACCACGGCCACCTGAAGCACCATGAGACATATAAAGTGCTGAATGATATGACCTTGGAGGATGGCCCATACCAAAAGAATACCTGCCTCCAGATGAGGAACCACTGAACCTGCCTGAATGACGAGGCCTCTTGTCATACCCCTGACCAGCCCCCTGTGATACAACCATCTTTGTCACGACCCAAAATCCACTAAGGGTCGTGGTTGCGCCGGACACCTATGTCAGGCCAGCCAACTAACTTATCAATTAATTCCTCTCATAATACTTTTGAAAATCTAAGGTTTTTCCTTCAATTTTTATAAATAAAAGTTGACTACAAGAATTCAAATTTAAATAAAAACAATTAGTACAAACCCGTTGTAAACCATCCCAGAAACCCGGTGTCACAAGTACATGAACAACTACTGATAAGAGAAATAAAATACAACATCCGCCCGAAATACAGTGGACGGAAAGTAAATACAGTACATTGGAAGGAACTACTCTAGCTGCAGTCGCCTCAATGATGCAGCTCACCTAGTCCAAGCGTCATCCATGCTGCTACGCCCACTAGGCTGATAGAGGTATATATACATATGCAACAAAATACACAGAAGTGTAGTATGAGTACGTAATCAACGTGTACTCAGTTAGTGTCCCGCCTAATACCGAAGGAGTAGAGATGAGATCGTCAACTTTGACACACTCTAATGGTCCAACGGTTATTTATCCTTAATATACATATCAAACAATAGATTAATTTTCTAACATGATTTTTTTATCCAGATAGAGAAAACAAGTAAACACTTAATTCTTTCATAGGAAAATTTTTCCAAGATTTCTTTTCATTATTAACAAGATGATCTTGAGCCATAGTGATGCATGTAATGACTTAAATAAGTCCAGGCATCAATACAAGCATGCGCAAATCATACCGAGGTGATGACCCGATACAATAGAAATAAATGTGCACTTGCCGAGGGTCGACGGTGCGCCTATAGATGCATCTATTAATCTGCCGCAACTTTTGGCCCGTTCCAAAATAAACACACACAGACAGACAATCAGTTAAGAAGTCAACATGGAGTAATTATCCAAGAAAGGCCAATTCTCTTTAATAATTTGAGAAAATGAAGCTTAAATTTTCTTTTATAAATCCATTTATTAATTCAAGGCGATCTATTAACCCACTCGCGAATCATCCATGCGACGCAGTCCACATAAAATAAAACAATCACCCTACTCGCGAATAATCCATGCGATGCAGGTACACATAAGATACGAGCTCAGATAGCCAATTAGAATTTTATCGAGGAATAATTATCCAAATAAAACCAATTCTCTGTTTAACAATTCAAGAAATGATGTTTAATCTCTTTTTAAATTTGTGTACTAATCAAAGGTGATTTAAACAATCCAAGTCATCGATGGGTTCATAATTAATCCAAGTATAACATGCTGATGGGTCCTAACTACCCGGACAATAGCATAATAGTAGCTACGCACGGACTCTCGTCACCTCGTGCGTACGTAGCCCCCACAATTAGGAGCACATAATCAATCACTTCACCTATGGGGTAAATTCCCCCTCACAAGATTAGAAAGGATACTCACCACGCTCCGAAGATCCACAACCAGCATTCTACATTATTTCGAAGACTTGCTCCAACGCAGAATGCACCAAAACTAGCCAACGATCATATAAATCCGTTAATATATGCTAAATTATACTTTACAACCCAATTTATAACAATTCCTAACCCCGAACGAGAAGTTAATGAAAATGCCGTCGGGCCCAAGTGCCTAGAATCCAAAATTTCTCGAAGATAAAGGTTACCCATGACCTTATGAACTCAAATATACAATTTTCTCTTAATTCCATGCTCAAAATCGTGGCTAAATTCCAAGAATATGATTTTCTAGGTTTTGCGACCAAAACCCCAATTTTTATACTAATTTCCATGCCTAAATCCATGTATAAACCTTGTATTTAACTCAAATCTAGCATAAATTACTTACCTCATGACAAGTGACGAAAATGGCGTCCCCAAGCTAATGGAAGAAAAATGGGGTTGAAATGAGCTCAACCCCGAACTTAAAACATTACATTGCCCCAGTTGCTTCCGCTTCTGCAAAAATATAACCGTTTATGCGGTTCCGCTTTAGCGGAAAAACAAGCCGCTTTTGCGGCTGCCATTGAACCCCCCATTTTCGCTTCTACTATCCGCTCTCCGCAGATGCATTCCCGCTTCTGCAAAACTTTGACCGCATCTGCGGTCCTCTCCAACATGCCCTCTTCCGCTTCTGCGATGCCCCTTCCGCAGATGCGGTTCCACTTCTACGAAATTTATACCACATCTGCGGTCCTCAAGCTTTGGACCAAAAACCACATCGGCGGCTCCCCGTTCGCTTCTGCGGTGCCACTTCTGCGGTCAACCAACCTTAGAAGCGAAAATACCAGCAACCAGATGCCTTCAGCCCTCTTCCAAATTCCAATTTCGATCCGTTAACCACCCGAAATCCACCCGAGGCCCTCGAGACCCCAACCAATCATACCAACAAGTCCAAAATACATTACGGACTTGCTCGAGGCCTCAAATCACATCAAACAACGTTAAAATCATCAATCGACCTCCAATCCAAGCTTTATGAACTTTGAACTTTCCAACTTCTATTTCCGATCCTGAAACCTATCAAATCACGTCCGATTGACCTCAAATTTTGCACACAAGTTATATTTGACATTACAGACCTACTCCAACTTTCTGAATTGGATTTCGACCCCGATATCAAAAAGTCAACATACGGTCAAACTTCTAAAAACATTCAAATTCTAACTTTAGCTAAATTGCTCCAAAAGGACCTACGGACCTCCGAATTCACTTCCGATCGCGTTCCCAACTCTAGAATCACCATACGGAGCTATTCCCAGACTCGGAATCCCAATTGGAAATTGATAACACTAAAATGCACTTCAAGCCAAACCTAAGAAATTCCTTCTAAAATGCTAACTTCCACAATAGGCGCCAAAACTCTCTCGGGTTATCCAAAACCCAATCTGGGCATACGCCCAAGTCCAAAATCATCATACGAACCTGCTGGAACCTTTAAATCCTGATTCTGAGGTCGTTTACTCAAAATTCCAATCCTAGTTCATTCTTTCAACTTTAAGCTTCTCAAATGAGAATTTTCATCTAAATTTAACTCCGGTCATCCTGAATTTAAATTCCGACCATGCGAACAAGTCACAATTCCTGAAATGAAGCTGCTCATGGCCTCAGACTGCTGAACGACGCGCTAGGGCTCGAAATGACTGGTCAGGTCGTTACATTCTCTCCCACTTAAACATACGTTCGTCGTCGAACGTGCTGAGAACTATACTAAAGTAGTCTGAAATCATTGTTTAGCACCTCAAGCACCTTCCCGTGCTATCACAACCCAGTTGAGCACATTAGCTCATTAAGTTCTGAAGATACTCCCTTTTATTCAAGTAATTAAGCCTTAGAGCCCAATTCCAACATCCGAACTTCTATGCCAGGCCTGTTTCCAACATACGATCACCGAATCAATTACTATACGCTGTACTCAAAACATGACTACATAACTCCACTGAATTCACACTTTGCATCACTTTACTAATAGGACCACAATAACATTTCTGTTTGAATTAATCAAAATTCCACGAATCTGATGCTCCTATTGCAACTCATGACCTACATAGGTCTTATTCTAACTATTACAATACCGCCACGACGGATGAGATGCTGAAATTCATAATCAACTGCCGAGTCAACCAATCATCGAGTTTATACTTCTGACAAGAAACATTACCACATTCTAAGCCAAATCACGATCTTCGCTCCTTAATATACTTCATATAATTAGGTTGCACTGATTTTAAATCCCATAATCTCATCTCACCCAGTACGACTGATCAGGCAATAAGCCACTCTGAATGCGATCACAAGTCTCATATGACTCCACAATGTGCCAATAGGCCACCAATCTAAACACAGCGCAAACGGAAATCGAACTCTGGAAGGAATTACCTAACCCCCGCACTAGTACGGACTTTCTTTAAAAGATAGGAAGCAAAACACATAAAGAAATAGCATGTAGAAAACTAGACTCGACATCATACTATTGCGGCGTGCAACCCGATCCAAATAACATACCCATGGCGGCGTACCACCCGATCTACACATAGATCTCACATAAGGAGATTGCACTTCGTGCTAAATCTGCTCATTATGATAAGAATATCAAATTTCGATCGCAAGCACGCTAAGTGCATAATACCATCCTTAAGAAAACACATAGCGCTATAGGATACATACTCAAGCACTAATGAGGTGTGATACAAGATCTAAATCTCAAGAGCCATCCTGATAATATAACATCATCGCAACGCGGAACCTCAACACATAAGAATTTACTAAGCCGTCTCACAACTCATACGGCACAATACATCACTATCTGGAATAGTTGATGATAAAATAACACCTCGATTGTTCCTCCATAGGGAACGCTCGCTGAAATTAATACAACTGGCCTGATACAAAGCCATGTTCACAAATAAATCAATCCACCGATCTCGAGCCGATTTCTGATTGCATCAACATGGCCAATGACCTTTCAAAGGTCCATAGTAACCCCCTTTTGCCTCATATCACGTAATAATAACCATCATAATCGGAGCAATCTCCTTAGTTCATAACACAATATACAAAGTTCCCTCCAGGCATAAATTCTCAAATTAATGTTATTACCACAATCCTAATACTTGGTTTAAATCTTTAGCTAATCAAGTGAGTACATGTCACACTTATACAATCTTCTCGTGGGACACACTACAACAATCTTCCGAAATAAATAACGGGTCCGCACATCTAAACCACTCTGACTTGGTCCCGAACATAACTCACTTCATAGATCATATAACACACGAATACTCTCTCGACATGGCACCCGGCGAAAATCACTTTCTTTGCAACTTGTATCCGTACAAGGCATAAATCCTGAACCTTTTTCCAAGTCCGGACATGAGCCAATAAGGCCAACCATCGCATGCCTCCAACAATTCATTTACTCGAATTACCACTTATGGTCTTTTCTCATAGCTAAAATCATCCATCAATATGCGAATAACCAGAAATCACGCAAGAAGTTAATCATACAGCCCAATCACAAGTGGTGGGACTCTCCCACTTATCTTGAATCCATCATTTCACCATTCTTGAGTTCGCCCGACTCTCTATATAATTTCATCATTTCATCATTTCCTCGGAATCTTCATGTACATCCCCATCTTTCATATTTAGAGACATCATCCACATTCGCACGACCAATGTCTTTGTTTAACAACAAATATAATTCCTTGCAGAAGCTTCGCCAACCACGCGACCGCTAATCTGCTCATGGGGAATAACCCACCTAGGGGAATCACCTCCCTACATCTTCCCCTGCCGCTGCACGGGGTACATTCACTGTGACACTAATAGCCCATCTTGAGTCTGAGCTCACCTTCCAGCTGCACAAGTCCATTCGCCCCTCGCGGTCTTCAATTAAATGTGTGGCAACATCCTTCCAATTCAGGATTATGTTGTACCCTCCTCCATTTCAAGCAGCTCATTTCTGCCATATCAATCTTCTGCTGCATAATAGCCCATACTTCACATCATACCCGGAGGCTTCAACCACCAATCATTAGAATCCCCCCAATTCGATCCAAACTTGCTTTAAGATGCGCATTCATCCTACTACCAAGCCCATATGCAACCCTTGCCACTCTCCCACTTTGGCAGAACTCATCTGTTTAATTAACCACTCGACCTTGTTCCTCATACTTGGCCTTCCAGAAGTTTTAAACACCACCTGACACTTCCCACATGTCATTCCTCACACTTTACTGCTCAATTGTTGCCTTAAATGAAATCTATCTTCGTGGCACTTGAATCCACCATTGCTGCTAACTTTATACCTTTCCAAAGGTCATCTTTATCAAGCCGTCAACTTTAGAAGTTCTAATTTGATCTTAAACCACAGCATCATGCAATATCTAACAGTTGCAACTCCAATATTATTTCACAATATCCTTCCATAAAGATAGATTGTAGCAGATTATAACACCGACAAACTTAGAACGTAATCAGGACAACAACACCCCAATATAGAGGAGAACTCCACCGCGCTTCCAATTACCACGCTTCATTACTTCCACCAGTCCACTTCTGACCATCCTCAGTTCGTTTGACTTACCCTGCCGAGAATAAAATACTGAATCCCTTGATTACACACTGAATAAACCTCCCTTCCATTCATTCACTACCCAACACGTGGGCAAATGACCCACCATCACAGCAACACTGTGGAATAATTTCTCATAAGCATCATGGAAACCTGTGTCTAGCCTTAGGGCTCTTAGAAGTTCTGTTATTGAGCTGAAACAATAGAATATCCCTCCAAAGTGCGTCTATAATAGTCCAATCAGCTATACTAGGAATATCATCCCGCACCACATTTGTAGTGCCATTACAATCCTTCAATTTTTAATTTATAACAAGCGCTCGCGTAAGATTGAGTAGGAAGAAATCAAAGGCATATGCCTCAATGGAATCGAACCGCACGATAAAGAAATCAAGAAGGGAAGTACTCTTAATAGTCATTCATCCTCTCGAGGATAAGTACAGACGTCTCTGTACCGATCTGCGAGACTCTACTAGACTTGCTCATGACTCGTGAAACCGACGGGAACCTAGTGCTCAGACATCATGTTGTCACTACCCAAAATCCACTAAGGGTCGTGGTGGCGCAGGACACCTCTGTCAGGCCATCCAACTAACTTATCAATTAATTCCTCTTTTAATACTTTTGAAAATCTAAGGTTTTTCCTTCCATTTATATAAATAAAAGTACACTACTAGAATTCAAATTTAAATAATAACAATTAGTACAAACCCGTTGTAAACTATCCCAGAAACTCGGTGTCATAAGTACATGAGCGACTACTGATAAGAGAAATAAAATACAACATCTGCCTGGAATACAGTGGACGGAAAGTAAATACAGTATATTGGAAGGAACTACTCTAGCTGCGGTCGCCTCAATGATGCATCTCACCTAGTCCCAGTGTCATCCATGCTGCTACGCCCAATAGGCTGCTAGAGGTATATATACATGTGCAACAAAATGTACAGAAGTGTAGTATGAGTATGTAGTCAACATGTACTCAGTGAGTGTCCCGCCTAATCCCAAAGGGGTAGAGACGAGATGGTCAAATTTGACACACTCTAATGGTCCAATGGTTATTTATCCTCAATATACATATCAAACGGTGGATTTATTTTCTAACATGATTTTTTATCCAGATAGAGGAAACATGTAATTCTTTCATAGGAAATTTTTCCAAGATTTCTTTTCATTATTAACAAGATGATCTCGAGCCAGAGTGAGGCATGTAACGACGACTTAAATGAGTCCAGGCAGTAATACAAGCATGCGCAAATCATACCGAGGTGACGGCCCGATCCAACAGAAATAAATGTGCACTTGCCAAAGGTCGACAGCGTGCCTTAGATGCATCTATTAATCTGTCAAGGCGTTCGGCCAATTCCAAAATAAACACACACAGACAGACAATCAGTCAAGAAGTCAACATGGAGCAATTATCCAAGAAAGGCCAATTCTCTTTAATAATTTGAGAAAACGAAGCATAAGTCTTTTTTTTTAGAAATCTATTTATTAATTTAATGTGATCTATTACTCCGCTCGCGAATCATCCATGCGACGCAGTCAACATAAAATAAACAATCACCCTGCTCGCGAATCATCTATGCGATGCAGGTACACATAAGATACGTGCTTAAATAGACAATTAGAATTTTATCGGGGAATAATTATCCAAATAAAACCAATTCTCTGTTTAACAATTCAAGAAATTATGTTTAATCTCTTTTGAAATTTGTTTATTAATCAAAGGTGATTTAAACAATCTAAGTCATCGATGGGTTCATAATTAATCCAAGTATAACGTGCTGATGGGTCTTAACTACCCGGACAATGGCATAATAGTAGCTACGCATCGACTCTTGTCACCTCGTGCGTACGTATCCCCCAAAATAAGGAGCACATAATCAATCACTTCACCTATGGGGTAAATTCCCCCTCACAAGATTAGAAAGGAGACTCACCTCGCTCCGAATATCCACAACTAGCATTCTACATTCTTCTGAAGACTTGCACCAACGCAAAATGTTCCAAAACTAGCCAAAGATCATATAAATCTGTTAATATATGCTAAATAATACTTTACAACCCAATTTATAATAATTTCTAACCCCGAACGAAAAGTTGAAGAAAATACCCTCGGGCCCACGTGCCCGGAATCCGAAATTTCTCGAAGATAAAGGTTACCCATGACCTTAACAACTCAAATATATAATTTTCTCTTAATTCCATACTCAAAATCGTGTCTAAATTCCAAGAATATGATTTTCTAGGTTTTCCCACCAAAACCCCAATTTTTATACTAATTTCCATGCCTAAATCCATGTATAAACCTTGTATTTAAGTCAAAGCTAGCATAAATTACTTACCTCATGACAAGTGATGAAAATGGCGTCCCCAAGCTGCTCCCCATCGACTCCAATGGAAGAAAAATGGGGTTGAAATGAGTTCAACCCCGAACTTAAAACATTACACTGCCCTAGCTGATTCCACTTCTGCGAAAATATAACCGCTTATGCTGTTCCGCTTTAGCAGAAAAACAAGTCACTTTTGTGGCTGCCACTGAACCCCCCATTTTCTCTTCTGTGATCCGCTCTCCGCAGATGTGTTACTGCTTCTGCAGAACTTTGACCGCATCTTTGGTCCTCTCCAACATGCCCTCTTCCGCTTCTGCGATGCCCCTTCCGCAGATGCAGTTCCGCTTCTGCGAAATTTAGACCGCATTTGCGGTCCTCAAGCTTTGGACCAAAAACCAGATCGGCGGCTCCCCGTTCGCTTTTGGGGTGCTGCTTCTATGGTCAACCAACCGCAGAAGCAGAAATACCAGCAACCAGATGCCTTCAGCCCTCGTCCAAATTCCAATTTCGATCCGTTAACCACCCGAAATCCACCCGAGGCCCCCGGGACCCCAACCAATCATACCAACAAGTCCCAAAACACATTACAGAGTTGCTCGAGGCCTCAAATCACATCAAACAACGTTAAAATCATCAATCGACCTCCAATCCAAGCTTTATGAACTTTGAACTTTCCAACTTCTATTTCCGATGCTTAAGCCTATCAAATCACGTCCGATTGACCTCAAATTTTGCACATAAGTCATATTTGACATTACAGACCTACTCCAACTTTTGTAATTGAATTCCGACCCTGATATCAAAAAGTCAACCTCCGGTCAAACTTCTCAAAAACCTTCAAATTCTAACTTTAGCCAAATTGCTCCAAAAGAACCTACAGACCTCCGAATTCACTTCCGATCGCACTCCCAACTCTAGAATCACCATACAGAGCTATTCCCAGACTCAAAATCCCAATCAAACATTGATGACACTGAAATTCACTTCAAGCCAAACTTAAGAAATTCCTTCTAAAATGCTAACTTCCACAATAGGCACCAAAATGCTCTCGGGTTATCCAAAACCCAATCCGGGCATACGCCCAAGTCCAAAATCATCATACGAACCTGATGGAACCTTCAGATCTTGATTCCGAGGTCGTTTACTCAAAATTCCAATCCTAGTTCATTCTTTCAACTTTAAGCTTCTCAAATGAGAATTTTCATCTAAATTTAACTCCGATCTTCTTGAATTTAAATTCTAACCATGCGAACAAGTCACAATTCCTGAAATGAAGCTGCTCATGGCCTCAGACTGCTGAACGACATACTAGGGGTCGAAACGATTGGTCGGGTCGTTACAATATCAACTCTCTTGGCTACATTGGCCGCATCCTAAAAAGAAATCTAGCTCCTAGTCTCATTTTCCGTGTGCAATCGAATCGGCTGAGTGAGTCCCTCAATGAACCTCCTCATTCTCTCACTCTCTGTGACGGCCCGGCCCGTTGTCACATGATTTACCGCCCTGTTTCCCCCATATTATATTGTTCTATGCTTCAATATTAGTATTTGAATGAATCAGATAGAATTGAGTTGGTTTCAGTTGGAAATGAGGCATAGCCACTTAGAAGGAAGCTTGTTTTGGAAAAGTCAATCAGAAGTTGACTATATAGTTAGAAGGCTCGCATGTAAATTCTGGTGATTTGGTTAGCTTCGGGGGATGATTTGTGACTTAGGAGTGCGATTGGGATTTATTTTGGAGGTCCGGTGTAGAATTAGGCTTGAATTGGCGAAGTTGGAATTTTGACGAATTCTGGTGGATAGATGAGATTTTCATCCGTGGGTCGGAATGGAATTCCAAGAGTTGCAATAGCTCCATTAGGTGATTTTGGATATGTGTGCAAGGTTTCAGGCCATTCGGAGGTGGTTAGGTAGGATTTTTTATCAAATGTGCAATTCGAAAGTTTTTAAGAAACTTAGGCTTTGATTTGATGATAATTGAGGATTTTTGATGTTAAAGATAGTGTTTCGAAGGTTCGAGCAAGTTTGAATAAGGTATTAGATCATGTCTGCGCTTTTGGTTGAGGTCCCGGGGGCCTCGAGGTGAGAACGGGTTTTTAAACGAGAAGTTTTTGAATTTGGCTTCAGGTTTGTTTTGCTGTCAGCTGGTATTTCCATTTCTACGAAAATGGACCGTAGAAGCGGTTCCACAGAAGCGGAAGAAGGAGCGCAGAAGCGAGTTTGGCTTGGGTGGTGAAGTTTAGCAGAAGTGGATCTTAGTCCGCATAAACGGGGCCGCAGGAATGGAGTATTGACCGCAGAAGCGTGTTTCTATGTCGCAGAAGCGGTTGTGGGAAATTAACTGAAAAACCACAGAATTAGATAATTGGGCGCGGAAGCGATAACGCAGAAGCGGTTATGGGAACCACAGAAGCGAAAATCTGGATTGTGTTTAATGAACAGTGTTCGCGAATTTCAGAAGATAAGAAAACATTTTGGACTTCGGGAAGAGGTGATTTTGGGCGATTTGGAGAGGATTCGAAGGGGATTCCATTAGGTATGAATTTATAGACTCGAATAATGTTATTATGGTGTAAAAACATGAATTAATCATGGAATTTCAAGGAATTAAAGGGTAAAAAGGTTTGAATTGATGATTTGAGGGGTCAAATGGACTTCGATTCTTGTGTATTTTATATGTAGGGACTCGTGGCAAGACAAGGATTCCAGTGATGTAAATTTCGTAATTTTTCGAGAAGTGGGCTCGGGGCTCGGGTTTTGCCAACTTCGTGATTTTTAGTATTTTTTGAGTTATTTCGATTGGGTTATGTTTCTTTAGCATATAGTAATGTATTCATTGTGTTTTTAACTATATTCGATGCGCGAGGAGGTCGATTCAAGAGGAAAGGGCATTGCGGACTAGTCTACGGCCGGCTTGAGGTGATTAATAGATGTAGATGATGAACTGAGGGTTTGAAACCCCGGTATATCATACTGTGACGCAATATTGAGGCGAGACACGTACTCTACGGTGAGTGCGGGGTCGATTGTAATTGGGGACTATGGCTTAGTCCTACCGAATGATGTTTGTATTGTGTTCTTGGCTAGAAATTAGTTGACAAACCTCTCATGAGGTTTAGCATGTTTTCACGATATCAGTCCTGAGTTAAACACTGTCTCAAAATGGCTAGTAAATTCTAAGGTTTTAACCACTTAATTTATAATTTTTGATAATTGGAACTGAAAATGGTAAGTTTGAATGTGCCCGTGTGGCTTGCATGCATATAATTAGACTGATTGTGGATCAAGCTGTACGCTGCAGTGAATGTTACGATGATATTGTGCTTGGGCTATAGGAGCCCCTCCGAAGTTTGAACCCCCACGGTCAGCGCGGGTACCCAAATGGACATGGTTGTACGCTGTAGCGATCATGTGCATTGTATTGCACTCATACATCTATACCTGCCTGTGTTATCTGTCATTAATTGTTGTGATTACACTGTTAAATATGTAGGAGTATTGATTATAGCTTTACATTGCTATATTTAGGGATTTCTTACTGTCAGTCATTATACATGTCTATTACCACTGAGTTTGAAGTACTCACTTTACTCCCTACACCATGTATGCAAATTCAGGCACCCTGGGAGTTTAGCTGAGCTTTGCTGATTTCAGAGTTTATTCGGAGTTATCGAGGTAGCTGCCTGACGTCCGCAGGACCCGACTCCTCCCCTATCCCTTTTTATTATCTTTCCGTAGCTTTGAAACTATATATTATTGGAGTCTTATTTCACTGTATTGTTAGAGGCTCTAGACTTATAACCCCAGGACTTTGGGAGATATTGGCTAAGTTAGTGATTCATATTGTCTCTATCTAGATTATTCGTTAATAGACTTGATAAACGGTAATTTAATGCTATAAATTGAAAATGGGTGGTGTGATTGAGTTGTGAGTGTTAATTGGTCGGGCTTGCTAGCAATTGTGTTGGGCGCCATCACGACCGTGATTAGGGTCTTGACAAGTTGGTATTAGAGGCTAGGTTACTAGGCCTCACGAGTCATGAGCCGGTTAGTACAGTCTCGCGGATCGGTACGGAGACGTCTGTATTTATCCTCGAGAGGCTACAGAACCTTTAGGAAAACTTCACTTTCTTGGAATTCTTATCGTGCGTACTTGATTTAGCTTGAGATATAACTCTTGAAATTCCTTCCACACGTCTGTATGCGCA
>MU676409.1:146110-160576 GCA_026770625.1 Nicotiana glauca
ACAAATGGAGTTGGCAGAGATGTTCTTGTTGGGTTTTACCGTGTTTTGAAGATGAGTATATTTCTTATGGGTATGCGAAGCATGGAGTGTGTAATGATTTTTCTTCTAAATGGGATCAATAAAAGTTCTTGACTATTTGAGTGTGTCGATGTCTATGGCGCGAAAGGGAGATAAAAGTTCTCATGTTATCCTAATGTGGTATGGTATATGCATTATGTTGTGGAGGATTGGGATTTGTNGGGTAATGTGATTAAGTTGATGGCACTTCGGTAGTGTTGTATCATTTTCTTGATAGGTCGACTGTTGATATCTGAGCGTGTTTGATGGCACAGGAGAATATTAGAATATCTTCGAAGAATGATTGTGAGTTCTCATGTTCAGGCTATGTAGTGGTTGTGGATAGTGTGTATTGGTACCGTTAGCGGCTATTGGGATTGGAGGCCCGAGTGGGTCCTTCTTTGTTGGTATGTTAGATTTGGTATATGATGCTGAGCTATAGAGTGGTTGTCGCAATATGGGTTGTTCTAGACTATTGTGCTCTGGGCTACGTCGGAAATGTCATCGGTTGCGTGGCGAGGTGCATCAGATTATGATATAGCAGAGCGGTTGGTATTCCAAAGATCAACGGATGGCTGGGAAGGGTTTCTTTCCTTAATTGGGCCTTTGTGATGGATGTTAGTATAGAGGTTTCTACCATTGATTCAGTTCCGATATTGAGGGACTCTTTTTCAAATGCGTTTCTTGTGGTCGGGCATGTCGCCGGGCGAGATTGTGGATTTCAGTATTGATTTGGTATCGGGCACCATATTGTACGACTCTGATATGAGTTATAGTAGTGGAAGAAGCAGCTTCAAGCTTCTTGGTAATGAGTTTGTTGGTAAGCTGATTGGCTACATATTCAGATTGAGATGACTTGGTTGGCCCTGAGATGTATTGTTGAGGGATAGGTTTAATCTCTTGTTATTGAGCTTGTTAGTGATTTGGGGAAATCTATGAGTTGCTTTTTCGGTGCTGTGAGGCGTTATGATTTTCAGATTATGGGCACATATAGTGTGGTGCTATCGAGATTCATAGTGGAAGTTGAGGGGGGAGGACCTCAGTTGTGTTTGTGTTTTGTAGCTTACAACGCTATATGTAAATATTGTTAGGCACTCAGTATTTTGTTGTAATGAGAAAATTTGGCTCGATGTGCATCTCCCTATGTGAGATATATGTATTGATCGGGTGGCACGCCACTACGGGTACGCTATCTGGATCGGGTTGCACGCCGCAATAGTGTGATGTTGAGAATAGTTTTCCATATGTTATTTTGTATGCCTTGCTTTCTGATTTCTAAGGAAAGTCCGTATTGGGTGTTGCTCGGAGAATGGCGCATCGGTTATGTCCTTTCAGGATTTAAGGGTGTATATTACTTACTTCACCGTGGGTGTGATGGATTCCTTGGTTTCAGACATCAATTTTGTGTGGCTGTCTATTTTGAGCATAGCAACTTGAGGTGCTTCATGTGTAACAGTGTTTGGATAAGATCGCGCATTGTAGCGAGGCTACTTGGAGATTAGACCCTTCGGGGTAGATTCAGGTATTCTATTTCTATGATGAGGGACGGGGTCCCAGCCTTGGGTTGTGATGGCACCGAGGAATTTGAGTTACAGCTCTTTTGTTTGAGCCATTTTTCATGATTTGAGTATGTTCTGACCTCCCACCATTGGCGCGTGGATTATGCAAGTTGTGTGTTACGCCTGTGATGAGATGTCATATCATCAGAGTGGTGCGTTGAATTCGAGGTGATCGTTGGAGTCATTAATGAATGCGAACAGAGGTGATTTCAAATGATTAGAGGGCTTATATCGATGTTTGGGCCCGGAAATCTGCTGTGGTATTAGTAAAAAAAGGGAGTGGTTTCATGAATGGTTAACCTGAGGAATGGCTACTGTTTGTTGTGTGTTTCATTATCATTGATAGGATATGAAGTGTTGGAATGGAGCTTTTGTTAATAAGAGGTTTCCATCGGTATATGGTTGTTGTGGACAGCTGCTGTGAATAGAAGTTACCGTTGCAGGTGCTGGATTATGTTGTATATCATGTGATTTCATTGAGGTTGCAAGTATGGGTTATTACAGCCGGTTTGAGACTATTCAAAGTATAGGTGCGAGGTTTGATCGTGTTGATGGTTTCAGAAGTGAAAAAGTAGTTTTGTGAATTATGGGCTAGACTGGATTGGGTGATTTCAGCCATGTTGTGTTATCGGACCTATAAGAGATAAGGTGACGTCGGATCACCCCGGGTATAGGTCTAGTAAGGTTGTTCAGTTCTTGGTTGGCTTCTAGGACAACTCTAGGCACGCTCGAGGACGAGCGTTTGTTTGAGTTGGGGAGGATGTGACGACCCGGCCCGTTGTCACATGAGTTACCGCCCCGTTTTCCCCATATTATGTTGTTCTATGCTTCAATATCAGTATTTGAATGAATCAGGTAGAATTGAGTTGGTTTTTGTTGGAAATGAGACACTTAGCCTCTTAGAAGGAAGCTTGTTTTGGAAAAGTCAACCAAAAGTTGACTATATAGTTAAAAGGCTCGGATGTGAATTCTGGTGATTTGGTTAGCTTCGGGGGGATAATTTGTGACTTAGGAGTGCGATCGGAATTGATTTTGGAGGTCCGGTGTAGAATTAGGCTTGAATTGGCGAAGTTGGAATTTTGGCGAATTCCGGTGGATAGGTGAGATTTTGATCCGAGGGTTGAAATGGAATTCCGAGAGTTGCAGTAGCTCCATTAGGTGATTTTGGATATGTGTGCAAAGTTTCAGGCCATTCGGAGGTGGTTAGGTAAGGTTTTTGATCGAATGTGCAATTCGAAAGTTTCAAGAAACTTAGGCTTTGATTTGATGATAATTGAGGATTTTTGATATTAAAGATAGTGTTTCGAAGGTTCGAGCAAGTTTGAATAAGGTATTAGATCATGTTTGCGCATTTGGGTGAGGTCCCGGGGGCCTCGGGGTGAGAACGGATGTTAAAACGAGAAGTTTTTGAATTTGGCTTCAGGTTTGTTTTGCTGTCAGCTGGTATTTCCGCTTCTGCGGAAATGGACCACAGAAGCGGTTCCGCAGAAGCGGATAAAGGAGCGCAGAAGCGAGTTTTGCTTGGGTGGTGAAGTTCCGCAGTAGAGGAACTTGGTCCGCATAAGCGGGGCCGCATGAGCAGAGTATTGACCGCAGAAGCGGACTTTGGGATCCGTAGAAGCGTGTTTCTGTGTCGCAGAAGCGGTCATGGGAAATTAAGTGAAAAACCGCAGAAGCGGATAATCTGGATTGTGTTTAATGAACAGTGTTCGCGAATTTTAGAAGATAAGAAAACATTTTAGACTTTGGGAAGAGGCGATTTTGGGCGATTTGGAGAGGATTCGAAGGGGATTCCATTAGGTATGAATTTATAAACTCGAATAATGTTATTATGGTGTAAAAAATGAATTAATCACGGAATTTCAAGGAATTATAGGATAAAAATGGAGGTTAGGGCTTGAAACCTAAGAAGGTTTGATTTGAGGGGTCAAATGGACTCCGATTCTTGTGCATTTTATATGTAGGGACTCGTGGCGAGACGAGGATTCCAGTGATGTGAATTTTGTAATTTTTGAGAAGTGGGCCCGGGGCTTGAGTTTTGCCAACTTCGTGATTTTTAGTATTTTTCGAGTAATTTTGATTGGGTTATGTTTCTTTAGCATATTAGTATTCCTTGTGGTTTTGACTAGATTCGACGTGCGAGGAGGTCGATTCAAGAGGAAAGGGCATTGCGGACTAGTCTACGGCCGGCTTGAGGTGAGTAATAGATGTAGATGATGACCCGAGGGTTTGAAACCCCGGTATATCATACTGTGACGCAATATTGAGGCGAGACACGTACTCTACGGTGAGTGCGGGGTCGATTGTAATTGGGGACTATGGCTTAGTCCTACCGAATGATGTTCGTACTGTGTTCTTGGCTAGAAATTAGTTGACAAACCTCCCACTTGGATAGTTATGGTTATATTTGGGTTGTATGCCGATTATTTGGATCTCGTAGGGATTATTATCACTGTTTCCATGATTCTTAGCATGTTTTCATGATATCAGTCCTGAGTTAAACACTGTGTCGAAATGGCTAGTAAATTCTAAGGTTTTAACAACTTAATTTATAATTTCTGATAATTGGAACTGAAAATGGTAAGTTTGACTGTGCCCGTGTGGCTTGCATGCATATAATTGGACTGATTGTGGATCGGGCTGTACGCCGCAGCGAATGTTACGATGATATTGCACTTGGGCTGTAGGAGCCCCTCCGGAGTCTGAACCCCCACAGTGAGTGCGGGTACCCAAATGGATCGGGTTGTACGCCACAGCGGTCATGTGCATTGCATTGCATTCATACATCTATTTCTGCCTGTGTTATCTATCATTAATTGTTGTCATTACACTGTTAAATGTGTAGGAGTATTGATTATAGCTTTACATTGTTATATTTTGGGATTTCTTACTGTCAGTCATTATACATGTCTATTACCACTGAATTGGAAGTACTCACTTTACTCCCTGCACCATGTGTGCAGATTCAGGCACCCCGGGAGTTTAACTGAGCTTTTGCTGATTTCAGAGTTTATTCGGAGTTGTCGAGGTAGCTGCCTGACATCCGCAGGACCCGACTCCTCCCCTATCCCTTTTTATTATCTTTCCACAGTTTTGAAACTATGTATTATTGAAGTCTTATTTCACTGTATTGTTAGAGGCTCTAGACTCATGACCCCAGGTCTTTGGGAGATGTTGGCTAAGTCAGTGATTCATATTGTCTCTATCTAGGTTATTGGTTAATAGACTTGTTAAACGGTAATTTAATGTTATAAATGGGAAATGGGTGGTGTGATTGAGTTGTGAGTGTTAATTGGTCGGACTTGACTAGCAATTGTATTGGGCGCCATCATGACCGGAATTGGGGTCGTGACACTCTCGATGTGGGAAGTATGATAATAGCATGACGGGCCAAAGCAATGAATCTGGTCTTGTACTGAGTGACGGTCATAGCACCCTGCTGGAGACGCTCAAACTGCCTCTGATAGTCCTCCCTCTGAGTGATAGGAAGCAACTTCTCAGAAATCGCTGAGAGAACTGATCCCAAGTCAAAGCTAGTGACCAACAGGTCTAGCCAAACAATAATCTCTCCACCAAGTCTCGACGGATCCAGACAAATGAAAAGCAGCAAAGTCAACCCTCTTGGTCTCCACTATCCCTATATTTCGTACCGCCAAAAGTAGTAGTGGAGAGCTTGATGAAACCTATCTGACCTCCACAAAGCCTCCATAGATGTAGTTGATCCATCAATAGTCTACGTTGCTGCTCGGCTAAAGAAGCGGTACGTGACCTCGCCATTCGTGAAAGGACAAGTGTAGAGGTTTCAATTTAGCATTGAGTGACCAAAATCGCATGAAAGAGAATAATATAAGTGAAATTGTTCCTAACTCTATAGCCTCTAGGGGATAAATATAGACGTTTGCGTCTTGATCCCTCACACTCTACTAAGCTTGTCCATGAATGGCGAGACCTAAGAAACCTAGAGCTCTAATACTAACTTGTCACGATCCGGATTTTTCACCCTCGGGAGTCGTGATGGCGTCTACTCGTGAAAGCTAGGAAAGCCGAGTGTTATATATCTTATTACATTTTTTATTAACCTTTTTGCAATTTTAAATAAACATGCAATTAACAGCAGAAATTTAACATTAATAAAAGAAATCGGAAGATGAAATCCAATAAATTATCCAAATACAAATAAAACAAATACAAAACACGTCTCTACCCAGAACTGGCGTCATAATATTCATGAACCATCTACGAATACTACAACAATTGTCTGGAAATAATGATGCAATCTGTCTCTAAGGTAAATGAAAATAGAATATAAAAGATAGATGGGAACTCCAAGTCCTGCGGACATCTACAGGACTACCTCCGGTCTCCGCTGGGCTGAAGGCAGCAACCCCTCTAAGGTCCGTATGCTCCAGTACCGGGATCTACACAAAAGAGTGTAGAGTGTAGTATCAGCACAACCGATCCCATGTACTGGTAAGTGTTGAGACTAACCTCGGCAAAATAGTGACGAGGCTAGAAAAATACTATCAAATAAATATGTGCAATTAAAACATATACGACAAGTAATAATAACGGGAACTAGCTATTTAAGATGGGAAGGGGTATATGCTGCGGGGCATATCAAGTACCAACAGTAACTCAGGAGAAAAGCACAAAGAACATATTTAAGTGTGCATTAGTAAGAATAAGGAAACAGTAACAAATTAATATCCACTTTTACTCACTATTATTGCGGCACGTAACCCGATCCAAATCATATATCACTGTTGAACGAGCAACCTGACCCAAATGATATATCACTGTTGCAGCGGGCAACCCAATCCAAATCATATATCACTCTTATGGTGTGCAACCCGATCCAAATCATATATCACTGTTGCGGCATGCAGCCCAACCCCTCATGTTCTCCCTTATTACTCCATATTACGTTGTGCAACCCAATCCCATATAACATTGTTGCGGTGTGCAACCCGATCCCACAGAATGTTATTACGGCGTGCAACCCGATCACAATATATAAACCAACACCAATGACAAAGAATCCTGGCAAGGAAACAATAAGGAAGCAACAATATCCCGGCAAGGAAATCATTAATAAGAATAAACACATCCCTGTAAGGGAGCCAACTATAACAAATCGTGTTCCAATATTTAACTTCACAAAAGAAACCTCAACTAGAATCAATACTTAACCATAATCAGATACCACAAGAATAATCATTATTCTTGCCCGACACGAATAATAAACAACTTAGGCATTTGTAGTACTTATTAAGAAACACAACGATTACAATTTAAGACTCACGGGTATGCTTGACAATAACGTATAGATACTCGTCACCACACTTATACGTCGTACACTACACTAGCACTTAGCAAATATAGCACAATAACTATTCCCTCAAGCTAAAGTTAGACGAAATACTTATCTCAAACTTCTACGGCCAACTCAAGCCTCAAACACCAGTTTTCCTTTAGAATTCGCCTTCAAATTACTTGTATCTAGTCCAAATTAATTTAACAACACCAATAAATGCTAAAGAATTCATACCCAATGCTTAATTACATATTATCTATCATTTTCCCCAAAAAGTCAAAAATCGACCCCGGGCCCGCTTGGTTGAAACTCGAGGTTCGTACAACAACTCGATCACCTATTCACCCACGAGCCCAATATGCAATTAGTTTTGAAATCCGACACCAAAATGAGGTCTAAATTAAAATTATTCAAAAAGCCCTAACTCTATCCAAATCCTCAATTTCTACCATAAAACCCTAGTTGTTTTGGATGAAGATTGATGAAATGCAATGGGAAATCGAAAGAAAAAGGTTTATAAACATATACCAATGCTTTAGCGATGAACTTGTCTCTTGAAAATTGCAGCACTGCTCTCTAGTTTTGAAAATAGGAAGTAAATGGGTGCTGCCCATTTTTGCTATTGTTTTAAAAATGACTGGGCAGGCCTTCATCGCGTTCGCGATGGGCTTGTCGCGTTCGCAATGGGTCAAGCCTAGTTGGCCATCTCGTTCGTGTTGAAAGGCTCGCGTTCGCGGAGCTTTAGCTCCTCAAGCCTTCACGTTCACAGTCAGGTGGCCGCGTTCGTGTAGAATAATTTGAAATCCCATCCCCAGGCCCACTAACCCTATGCGTTTGCGTGAGCCTGAACGCGTTTGCGAAGGGTAACCCCCCCCCCCCCCCCCCCCCCGGCGCTTTGCATTATCGCGAAGAACAAGTTACACCTGGGGAACTTTTCCTTATGCGTTCGCGAGTGAAGCCACACGATCGTGAAGAAGAAAATCACTGAGCACCTGAGATAGCAAAACCTGCAACTTTTCTAAGTGTAAAAAATCCCGAAATATATCTAAAACTCACCCGAGCCCTCAGGTCTGCATCCCAGACATCTATACTAACTCAACAGCATCTTATGGACTTACTCATGTGATCAAATTGCCAAATGAACACCTTTAACAATGAATTTAGCATCAAAATTAAAGAAAAAATCAAGAACTTTTAAGTTCAAATTTTAACAAGTGATGGTCCGATTTACGTCATAACAAGTCCGTTTCTCACGAAATTTTACAGGCTCAACGTAAATACCATATAAGACTTGTACCATTATCCAAAATTAAGATACGGGCTCGATACCATCAATTTCAATTACCTTCAAATTTCCAAAAACTCTTAAAGTTTCAGCTAAACAATATTTTTTCAAAAATTCATTTCTCGGGCTTGGGACCTTGGAATTCAATTTCGGGCATACATCCATGTCCCATATTTTCTTACGGACCCTCATGCACCGTCAAATCATGGGTCCAAGTCCGTTTATCCAAAATATTGGCCGAAGGCAACTTAAATTAAATTTTAAAGGCCAAATTAGCATTTTCATCAAATTTCCACATAAAAGCGTTCTGGATATATGCCCTGACCACACACGCAAATTGAGATGAGATAAAAGGAGGCTTCTAAACCTAGGAACACAAAATGTACTTATAAATCAATCACAATTTCGTAATTATTTTTTCTACTAATGTTTTAAAATCAATACTAATATTTCTGTTTAAGCAAATTATTGATCGAAGAATAAAATTAATAGTCAATGGACCAATATCACATAGAATACACATAACAATTATAGGTTATATATTGATTTGAATAAAGTACAAAGCAAATTACTACCTCCTTCTTTATTTTTTTTACATCATAATTGTTCACCTAATATTTAGTATGATTATACAATTTTTCGGGATGAAAACGTTCAATTGTTAAAATTCATATATAAGGTAAAGATATAATTATTTAGTGTTATTTAGTTATAGTTTAATTTTACATACATATAAGATAAAACTTTAATAATTTTGAAGTCCTAAATATAAGGACCTCTTACTTAATTCAAATAAGGAAAGGTATAATAAATAATAGATCTTATTTAATTTCAAACTCCTAAATATTAGCTAGAAGATAATTAAATAATTATTTATTTAGTATGAATTTTATTTTAAAGAGGTAAAAAGGTAAACAATATTTCGTTAAGAATCTTCGTGCTTTTTATAAAGGATAGATAATAGTGGTAATAATAATAAGATATGTGCATTTACTACTGAGTCACCGTTGAAATATTAGCAACTTGCTCGGATACTTGAGAAATTTATGCGATATGCCCATTGTTCATGGAAACACCAATTAACTCCATGTACATTTAAAATATCTATTTTATCCTATATACCACTTTATGAAAGTTTATCTAATTTTTAAGTTGTTAATTTAATTATATTCCATCAAACAAATTTCACCCTTTAAGGGGCCAGGTTATCTCTCATAAATTTTCTCAACTTTAAAATTGATGGAGTAGGATTTTGATTGGATTTGCTTCATATAGAAAATTTTTTATTTAAATTAGGGAGCGTGTTTTTAATTAGTAATTTTTCTTTTACGAAACAGATATGCAGGGTAATACAATTTCCAAATCAAAATAAAATATTATTTAGACTAACATAGTACAATATTCAAATTAAAAATATTGTATTCAAATTAAACAATATTGTAATTTGGAATACAACATCCATACCAAGCATATCATAATTTTTTAATAGAATACAGTATTCAAATCAAACATATTACAATATTCTAACATGGAACACAATATTCAAAAAAAAAAATATATCAGATTACAAGATTTTAAGATTCTAATAAAGAATACAATATTCAAACCACATATAACACAATATTCTAATTTGAAATGTAGTTCAAATAAATATATCATAATATTTTAATTTAGAATACAATATTCAAATCAAACGTACTTTTGCTTTTATTAAAGTATCATTGTATATATTTTATTTTGCTCAGAATACTAACATACTTTAATAGTATATAATGACTAGTTTATTGTATACATCTTTATTGTATAGAAAAAAATAAGGACAATGGACCGTAATAAAAATAATTGTTAATGGATTATCCTTCTGTTTTCTTTAATTTTGTCCAAGTTTAGAACGGATGGATTGGGATTTTGATTGGGTTTGCTTCATATAGACAATTTTCTTTCATTCAGGAGGAAAGTTTATCAGGTAGTTATTTTCCTTTGACTAAACAGGCTTGCAAGGTAATTAATTGATGTATATTATATATAACTTCATAATTGAGGTATATTATGTTAAGGAATCTTTGGAGGAGGTATACCATATAAAGTTCACGATACTGGGGTATGTTTGGTATGAACAAAAATATTTTTTGAAAAATATTTTTCAATTTTTTCATATTTTGTTTGCTTAAATGCTTTGGAAAATATTTTTCTCATGAACTCATTTAAATATTTTCCCTATCAAGGGAAGAGAAAACATTTTCCAAAACTGTTCTTCAACCTTCCCAACCGTATTCTCACCCCACCAACTCCCCAACACCCACCTTCTATCCACCCTCACCCCACCCTACCCTGCCCCGTCTCATTCTAAATAGAAATATTATTAAGAATACTTTCTTCTCATACTGTAGATATAGTACTTTCTTTTCATACTGTAAATATAGTACTATCTTTTTCATTTCAACCAAATGAGTTTTTTTTTTCATGATACAAAAAAAGTATTTTCTTTTATTTAAACAAAAAATTACTTTATTTTCATGATATAGAAATTTTTTTTTATTTCAATAAAATGATGCAGTAAAAAGTATTTTCATTTATTTCAACAACATGAGTACTTTTTTCATGATGTAAAAAAGGTACTTTTTTTTTTCAACCAAAAAAGAGTATTTTTTTTTTAGTTATGGAGCACAAATTATAATGTTATTTTTGCATGAAAAAGTTATGTAACACGTTAATCCTTTTAGGTTTGTGTGAATTTTTAAAAGATTAATTAAATTGTTGAAGAAAATAGAGTCCTAAAGACATTGAGTATTTAGGGTTTTGAGGGGGCCCGGGAGGAGGGAGGGAGGAAGAGCACATGAAATATGGAGATTTGGGGGAAGGGGAGTGAGGAGAGTAGCGTAAAAAATTATTTTTTTAAAATTCTACTCTCTAACCAAATAGTAAAAAATATTTTTCGAAAAAATATTTTCACCCACCAATCAAACAAGGAAAATAAATGATAAAATCATTCATTTTTCAAGAATTTTTTTTTCTAGAAAACTATTTTCCGTGAAAATATTTTCCTTCGTACCAAACACACCCTTAATCTCGAAGTTTTAAATGGGACATATATAAGGACAATTGTTTTTGGTGGGCTGCAAACATTGGAATGGTCACGGCAGAAAGGGATTTTTACATACTTATACACTATTAAAAATTTTATTACCCTCCCTACTAAAGTTTTAATTTAATTACCTCATATAAACTGTCACGGCCCAGAATCCATTAAAGTCCATGATGGCGCTGGAAACACTGTTGGTGTAACGACCGGAGTGGTCCTTTTGATTTTGTCACAATCTGGTTTTCCCACCTTCGGGAGTCATGATGGAACCTGCTCGTAAAAGCTAGGCAAAATGACTACTATACTTTTTACTACTACTATTATTATTTCAAACAGGAATAGATAACGGTTAAAACAAAATGATTAAGAAAATACGAAAATGATATAATAATACCACGACTCAAGTACAGAGCTATCCCACAGATCTGGTGTCACAATCTATGAACGACTAACATTTACTACAAATACAAGTTTGAAAAAAGTACAACTGTTCTCGAAATAGAAGAGACAACAAAAAACTAAAGCGGGGAAAGAGGGGACTTCAGGCTCTACGAACGCCAACGGATCTACCTTGGTCTTCCAGGACTGAAGGCAGATACCTCAAGCTATTTACAAGGTCTGGCACCAAAATCTGCACAAAAGTATAGAGTGTAATATCAGTATAACCGACCCCATGTACTAGTAAGTGTCGAGCCTAACCTCGAAAAAGTAGTGACGAGGCTAGGACACGACAACCAAATAAACTTTTGCAGTTAAGTCATATATGAACATAACATAATAACAGGAAATAACAGATAAAGATGGGAAGGGGAACACGCTGCCGGGTATATCAAATTCTAACAATAATTCAATAGAGAAGCATAATGAACACCATTGTTGTATCAGCAGTAATATTGAAAGAGTAACACGTGCATGACATCACCCTTCGTGCTTTTACTCTCATCCTCATCATAAGAAATAATAGAAATGACACAACATTAACCTTTGTGCATTAACTCTCATAATCATGGCACGACATGACCCTCCCCCCTGCATTAAGTCTCACAATATCGGCACGAAATTACCCTTCGTGCATAAACACTCACAATATCGGCATGACATCACCCTTCGTGCATTAGCACTCACTCACAATACCATGCACGGCATCACCCTTCGTGTTTTACACTCTTCCTCACCCAAGCAATAGAAACAATGCGTCCTGGCAAGGGAATCAATAATGAAATAATAACATCCCGGCAAGGGAATCAATAATAGAAATAATAATATCCCGATAAGTGAATCAACTATAACCAATCTCGTTTCAACAGTTAATTCTATGAAATAAGTCTCAACTATAGTCAACACTCATCAATGATCAAATACTCAATAATATTATAAAACTTGCTCAACATAGAGAAATATCATTTTAAGCATGAATAGTACATGTTAAGAGACATAACAGTCATAATATAAGATTCACTTGGATGCTCGATACCAACATATAGATACTCGTCACCACACCTATACGCCGTACTCAACACTAACACGTAGAAAACTAGACCACATTCCGTCAAGTAAGGTTAGCCAAATACTCACCTCAATTCCACAAACAAAATCTTGTCTCAATTACCGCTTTACCTCTCGGTTCCACTTCCAATCCGCTTGTATCTAGTCATAATTTACTTAATAATATCAATAGATTCTAAATAAACCAATTCTAATGAATGAATAAGGATTTCCCAATGTTTTCCCCAAAAAGTCAAAAACTAACCCCGGGAATGCTTGGTCAAAACTCGAAGTTCGAACCAAAACCCGATTACTCATTCACCCAAGAACATAAATATGCAATTGGTTTTGAAATCCGGCCTCAATTTCAGGTCCAAATCCCTAAAATTAAAAAAAATCCTAATTACTACTCAAGAACACCCAATTTCCCAAGAAAACCCTAGATTTTGAAGTTAAATCATGCAAAAAGATGAATTAGATTGAAGAAGATGAGTTAGAAATCACTTACCTATTATTTGAAGAAGTTTGAGTTTTGAAAAATTGACTAGGGATGCTTAGGGTTCAAAATTTTGAATAATGAAGTTGAAATCCAGTCTGAAATCTCACTTAACATGCTACAGTTATCACAATTGCGATAAGGGGTTCGCAATAAGGAACCCTTCTAGTTACTTCTGCATTTGCATTTGCAACACATATGTTGCATTTGTGACTTTTGGGGCCTTCGCAATTCCGTCCCTTGTTTCGCATTTGCGAGGTTGGCCTTCCCAGGCCTTATTCGCATTTGTGACAACATTGTCGCAATTCCCAAGCCAGCAGACTTCACATTTGCACAGCCTGATCTCGTATTTGCAAAGCCTAATCTCGCATTCGCGAGATCAGAGGCCTGTGCAAAACACCAGATGCACATCTGATTTCTCCAACTACCAAAACACTCCGTGGCCTATCTAAAACTCACCCGAGCCCTCGAGGCTGCAAACCAAACATGCAAGCAAGTCTAAAAATATCATACGAACTTGCTCGCGCGATCAAATTATAAAACTAGCATCAACAACTACGAATATAACCTCAAATTCATGAAATTCATAACATAGTTCAAAATTTTTATTTTCTAAACCTAGGGTCGGATTCATATCAAATCAACTTCGATTCTTACAAATTTCACAAATTCAACTAAAATATTATTTTAAACTTGTACCAGGCTTTGGAACAAAATACGGGCCTGATACCATCAAGATCACACACTATTTCATTTCCAAAAGTCCTTATATTTTCCAGCAAATAATTTTCTTTAAAAAAAATTTCTCGGGCTAGGGACCTCGGAATTCGATTCTGGGCATACGCACAAGTCCCATATTTTACTACAGACCCTACGGGACCGTCAAATTGTGGTTCCAAGTCCGTTTACCAAAAAAGTTGATTGAAGTCAACTTTAACCAATTTTAAATGCCAAATTCAATATAGAGATAGGGGCGAGCAAAAGAGCTCGTTCTTCCATTTTGAGATCTTTAGATTCGTAAGATCATAATAGAGTCCCTTTACTTTCTATTATATTAGTCAAGCGCTAGCGCCCTACAACTAGTATAGTATAGCAGAGCAGCCAGCTTCAAAGCTTACCTGATTATAAAGAAAAGTATTATAAAAAAATAGAAAGGTTAGGGGGCTGAGAAGCTCTTGCTTGCTGCTT
>MU676409.1:160624-185444 GCA_026770625.1 Nicotiana glauca
TAGAGATAGGGGCGAGCAAAAGAGCTCGTTCTTCCATTTTGAGATCTTTAGATTCGTAAGATCATAATAGAGTCCCTTTACTTTCTATTATATTAGTCAAGCGCTAGCGCCCTACAACTAGTATAGTATAGCAGAGCAGCCAGCTTCAAAGCTTACCTGATTATAAAGAAAAGTATTATAAAAAAATAGATTTTCTTAAATTTCACATAAAAGCTTTCCGGATACACGCCCGGAATGTGCATGCAAATCGAGGAGAAAGAAAATGAGGTTTTCAAGGACCCGGATTAGGGTTCTTAAACAAAACATCACCCTTTGAGTCATCACATTCTCCACCTCTAAAAAACCTCGAACGGACATAGAAAAGTATCTGATTCGGTGAAAAGGTGGGGATATCAGCTCTGCATATCAGACTCGGACTCCTAGGTCGCTGCCTCAGCAGGCTTACCTCTACACTGCACACGAACTGAAGAGAAATTCTTCAATCTCAACTGACGAACCTGCCAGTCTAGAATAGCTACCGGCTCCTACGCATAGGTCAAGTCCTTGTCCAACTTGATAGAGCGGAAGTCTAACACGTGAGATGGATCGTCGTGATACTTCCGAAGCATGGACACATGAAACACTAGATGCACAGTTGATAGACTTGGTGGCAACGCAAGCCTGTAAGCCACCTCCCCCACTCGATCAAAGATGTCAAAAGGCCCGATGAACCTAGGGCGTAGCTTTCCCCTCTTCCCAAATCTCATCACGCCCTTCATGGGCGACACCCGAAGCAACACTCGCTCTCCGACCATGAATGCCAGATCTTGAACCTTACTCTTTTTCTTGGACTGGGTTGTATGAAGCCTATCCTGAATGATCTTAACCTTGTCTAACCCATCTTGCACTAAATTTGTACCCCAACAATCGATCCTCTCCTAGCTTGAACCACCCAATTAGAGATCGGCACCCTCTACCATATAATGCCTTAAAGGGATCAATATGGATGTTTAACTTATAGCTATTGTTGTAGGCACACCCCGCTAATGGAAAGAATTGATCCCACGAACCTCTAAAGTCAATAACAATTGCTCTGATCATATCCCCTAAGATCTAAATAGTACGCTCAGACTATATGTCCGTCAGAGGATGAATGACGTGCTCAACTTGACTGTGTACCCAACTCACGCTGAACTTCCCTAAAAATGCGAGGTAAATTGCGTACCTTGGTCAGTAATAATAGACACGGGCACACCATGAAAATGAACAGTCTCCCGGATATAGATCTCAGCTAACCTCTCTGAAGAACAGAATACTGCCACAGGAATGAAATGTGCTGACTTAGTTAGCCTATCAACAATAAACCACACCGCATCAAACTTCCTCTGAGTCCATGGGAGTCCAACAACGAAGTCGATGGCGATATGCTCCCACTTTCACTCAGGAAGATCAATCTTCTAAAGCAAACCACTAGGTCTGTGATGCCCGTACTTTACCTGCTGATAATTCAAACACCGAGCTACATATGCAACAATATTTTTCTTCATCCTCCTCCATCAATAATGATGCCACAAATCCTGATATATCTTAGCGGCGCCCGGATGAATATAATACCGGGAACTGTGGGCCTCCTCTAGAATCAACTCACGAAGTCCATCCACATTAGACACACAGAATCGACCCTGCATCCTCAAGACTCCGTCATCTCCAACTATAACTTTCTTGGTACCACCGTGCCACACTGTGTCGCTAAGAACTAGCAAATGAGAATCATTATACTGTCAATCCCTGATACACTCAAATAATGACGAGCGGGTGACTGTACAAGCTAAAACATGTCTTGGTTAAGAAATATCCAACCTCGCAAACTAATTAGCTAATGCCTGAACATCCAAATCAAGCAACCTCTCACCGACCATAATATACGCAAGGCTGCCCATACTGGCTGATTTCCTACTCAAAGCATCGGCCACTACTTTGGCCTTCCCTGGATGATACTAGATGGTGATATCATAGTCTTTCAGTAGCTCCTACCACCTTCTCTACCTCAAATTGAGCTCCTTCTGCTTGAACAAATAATGTAAGCTCTTGTGATATGTCAAAACCTCACATGATATGCCATATAAATAATGCCTCTAAATCTTTAGTGCATGAACAATGGCTGCTAGCTCCAAATCATGAACTGGATAATGTTTCTCGTGAATCTTCAACTGTCATGAAGCATATGCAATAACCTTGCCATTCTACATCAACAGCGTACCAAGTCCAATACGAGATGTGTCACAATATACTGTATATAGCCCTAAAAGCATGTGGGCCAAACCAATACCGATGTTATAGTTAAAGCTGACTTGAGCTTCTGAAAGCTCACCTCACACTTTTTCAACCACCTGAACGAGGAACCCTTTTGGGTTAACTTGGTCATCAGGGCTTCGATAGATGAAAACCCCTCCACAAACCGACGGTAATAACCCGTCAATCCCAAAAAACTTTGAATCTCTGTAGCTGATGTGGATCTAGGCCAGTTCTTGACTGCCTCCTTCAGATCCACCTAAATACCCCCTACTGATATAACATGACCCAACAAAGCAACTGAATTCAACCAAAACTCATATTTCAAAAACTTCGCATACAACTAACTGTCTCTCAAAGTCTGAAGAATGACTCGAAGATGCTAATCATGCCCTTCTCAGCTACTGGAGTAGATCAAAATATCATGAATGAAAATAATCATGAAGTATCCAAATATGGCCTAAACACTCATTTCATCAAATCCATAAATGATGCTGGGGCATTTGTCAACCTAAATGACATTACCAGAAACTCATAATCCACGTACCGAAGGCAAAAACTTGTATTAGGAACATCGGATGCCCTAATCCTCAAATGTTGGTAGCCAGAACTCGGATCAATCTTCAAAAATACCTTGTAACCCTGAAGTTGATCAAACAAATCATCAATTATCGACAATGGATACTTGTTCTTGACGGTGACCTAGTTCAACTGCCGATAATCTATACACATCCTCATCGACCCATCCTTCTTCTTAACAAACAACATCAGCGCACCCCAGGGCGAGACACTAGGTCTAATAAAGCCCTTATCAAGCAAGTCTTGCAACTGTTCTTTCTTCAACTCTGGTGGGGCTATATGATATGGCGAAATACAAATGGGCTGAGTGCATAGAGCCAAATTAATGCAAAAGTCAATATCCGTATCGAATGGCATTCCTGGCATGTCTACATGAAATACCTCTGTAAACTTCCGAACAACTGGCACCGAATCCATAGAAGGAACCTCAGTACTAGAGTCACGAACATAAGCCAAATAAGCCAAACACACCTTTTCAACCATATGTCGAGCCTTCATATAAGAAACAACCCTACTAGCAGAATGACCAGGAGTCTGTCTCCACTCTAATCGAGGCAACCCCGGAAAGGCTAAGGTCATGGTCTTGGCATAACAGTCCAATATAGCATGGTAAGGTGACAACCAATCCATCCCCAAAATAATATCGAAATCAACCATATCAAGGAGTAGGAGATCCATATGGGTCCCAAGACCACCAATAATAACCACACACGAGTGATAGATATGATCTACAATAATAGAATCACCCACCGATGCGGACACATATACAGGAGCACTCAAACAATCACGACGCACAACAAAATACGTGGCAAAATAAGATGACACATAGGAATATATAGACCCTGGATCAATCAAATATAACTGAAGCATCTCTACCACACACTGAAACCGTACCTGTGACAATGGCATCGGATGCCTCAGCCTCAGATCTGGCTGGGAAAGCATAAGATCTAGACTGGGCCCCACCACTCTGAACCACATCCTTGGGACGATCTCATACTAGCCGGCCTCCACCTCTAGCGACCTGACCTCCACCTCTAACACCTCTACCTCCACCTCCAGTTCTCTGACCACTACCCCTAGCTTGCTGAACGGGTGGTGGAACCCCAGTGCCTAAACCATGGCATGAGAACCCTGATACTGAGAACTACTCGATGTTTGAGGGAAAAATTTAGCAATGAGCCTCATATCACCACAAGTGTAACAAGTTCTCGGCTGCTTGGACTGCTGACCCTAACAGCCTAAGTAACCACCCTGAAAACTCTAGAGCGGAGGTGCACTAATAGGAGCTGGTGATGCACTATATGGAAGCTGTTCTGAATACTGTATGTGAGAACCACGACCGTCTAGAGCATCTTGAGAATCCTATAGTGCTCAATAAAATGGCCTGGGAGGATGGCCTCTGCCAAAAGAATCCCTACCTCTAGAGGAGAACCATCTCAACCTGCTTAGCCATATTGGCCGTATCCTAAGCCATTTGCAATTGAATAGACTAGCGAGTCCCTTAATGAACCTCCTCTCTCTCTCTCTCTTGGTGAGGAGTATAAGAAGATCATGACGAGCCAAATCAACAAACCTAGTCTCATACTGGGTGACAGTCATAGAACCCTACTAGAGGTGCTCAAACTGCCTTCGATAATGCTCTCTCCTGGTGATAGAGAGAAACTTCTCCAGAAATTGCTGAAAGAACTGATCCCAAGTCAAAGCAGGCGACCTAGCTGGTCTAGCCAAACAATAATATCTCTACCATTTCTTAGTGAAACCTAACCGAGGAAAAGCAACAAAGTCAACCCCATTTGTCTCCACTACCCCCATGTTTCGTAGAACATTATGACAGCTGTCCAAGTAATCCTAGGGATCCTCTAAAGATGTACCACCATAAGTAGTAGTAGAAATCTTGGTAAATCGATCCATCCTTCACAAGGAATTAGCAGACACAGTTGGCCCATCACCGATCTGCGCCACAATACCTGGCTAAACTACCCTAACTGGCTGAGCTACTGGAGTTTGAAACTGGGGAACCATCTGCTGCAGAGTGCGAGTAGTAGGAGTCTAGGCTCCTCCTCCAGCCTCAGGGACAACTGGTGCTATAGGGAATATGCCAGCCTGAGTGACAATCTCCATAAGACCCACTATACGGACCAAAGCATCCTAGAGTATCGTAATGGCAATTAACCCCTCTAGAACCTGAGCTGGCCCTGCTGGAACTGTCTAGACCAGAACATCATCCTCAAACTCCACCTGAGGCTCTATCGCCGGTGCTGCTGTTGCTGCTTGAGCTTTGGGCTGAGACCTACCTCTGCCTTGGCCTCTAGCACGGCCACAGCCCTTGCCCCTCGTAGGAGCTTCCACTGGGGTTCGGGATGCTGGTCTACTGTTGAAGTGGTACGTGTCCTCACCATCTCCGAAAGAATAGAGTGGAAGTTCGATTATCATTTAGAAATCAAGTCGCACGACGGGAAAGAATAGATGCGAAGTTCTTCCTACACTCTGTAGCCTCTGGGGATAAGCACAGACATATCTGTATCGATCCCTCAGACTCTACCTAGCTTGTTCATGAATTGTGAGGCCTAAGAAACCTAGATCTTTGATGCCAACTTGTCACGACCCGGTTTTCCCACCTTCGTGAGTCGTGATGGTACCTACTCGTGAAAGCTAGGCAAGCCGACCACTACAGTTTTTACTACTGTTAGTATTAATTCAAACAGGAACAGATAATGGTTAAACAAAAATGATTAAGAAAATGCAAAAATGATATAATAGTGTCATAACTCAAGTACATAGTTAACCCATAGATTTGGTGTCACAATCCATGAACAACTAAGATTTACTATAAATACAAGTCTGAAAGAAGTACAATTGCACTTGAAATAGAAGAGACAACAGAAAACTAAAGCGGGAAAAAGGGTACTTCAGGCTTTACGAACGCCAGCGGATCTACCTTGGTCTCTCTGGAATGAAGGCAACTACCCCAAGCTTCTCACAATGTCCGACAACAAAATATGCACAAAAAGTGCAGAGTGCAGTATCAGTACAACCGACCCCATGTACTGGTAAGTGTCGAGCCTAACCTCGGTGAAGTAGTGACAAATCTAGGACACAACAACCAAATAAACCTGTATAGTTAAGTCATATACGAACAGAGCAATAATAATAGGAAATAACAGATAAAAATGGGATGGGTAACATGCCTCCAGGTATATCAAATTCTAACAGTAATTCTATAGAGACGCATAATGAACACCATAGTTGTATCAACAGTAATATTGAAACAGTAACATGTTCACGGAATCACCCTTCGTGATTTTACCCTCGTCCTCACCATAAATAACAATAGAAATGGCACGAGATCACCCTTCGTGCATTAACTCTCATAATCATGGAATGGCATCATCCTTCGTGTATTCACTCTCACAATATCTACATGGAATCACCCTTCGCTCATTAACACTCATAATATCGGCACAACATCACCCTTCGTGCATTAGAACCCACTCACAATAGCATGTACAACATCACCTTTCGTGCTTTACACTCTTCCTCACCCAAGCAATAGAAATAATATGTCCCCGCAAGGTTATCAACAATGGAAAAAATAAACTCCCGGCAAGGGAATCAACAATAGAAACAATAATATCCCGACAAAGGAATCAACTATAACCAATCTCGTTTCAACAGTTAATTCTATGAAGTAAGTCTTGACTAGAGTCAATACTCATAAATGAAAAATGCTCAACATTATCATAAAACTTTCTCAACATAGAGAAACATCATTTTAAGCATGAACAGTACATGATAAGAGACATAACGGTCATAATATAAGATTCACTTGCATGCTCGACACCAATGTATAGATACTCATCACCATACCTATACGTCATATTCAACACTAACAAGTATCAAACAAGACCACAACACCGACTCCCTCAAGCTAAGGTTAGGCCAAACACTTACCTCAATTCCACGGATAAAATCAAGCCTCAATTACCGTTTTACCTCTCGGTTCCACTTCCAATCTGCTTGTATCTAGTCATAATTTACTCAATAATATCTATAGATGCTAAATAAACCAATTCTAATGAATGAATAAGGATTTCCCAATGTTTTCCCCAAAAAGTCAAAAACTGACCCAGAAAATGCTTGGTCAAAACTCGAAGTTCAAACCAAAACCCGATTAACCATTCACCTATGAACTAAAATATGCAATTGATTTTAAAATCCGACCTCAATTTGAGGTCCAAATCCCCAAAATTCGAAAATCCTAATTTCCACTCAAGAACACCCAATTTCCCATGAAAAACCCTAGATTTTGAGTTAAATTATGTAAAAATATGAATTAGGTTGAAGAAGATAAGCTAGAAATCACTTACCTATGATTTTGAAAAATTTTTAGTCTTTGAAAAATCGCCTAGAGATGCTTAGGCTTCCAAATTTAAAGAATGAAGTTGAAATCCCGTCTGCAATCTCACGTAACATGATGCAGTTATCACAACTACGATCAAGCAATGTCACAACAAGGTTCTCCACCCGGTCTATTATGCAATTAAGACACTCAATGGGGCGCAAATGAACTACGGTGACTGAGCAAAAGCTTCTTGCCATTGTTTATGCCTTTGAGAAATTACGGGATTATTTGTTGGGATCCAAAGTGATAGTGTATACAAATCATGCTGCTCTTCGCTATCTTATGGCAAAGAAGGATGCGAAGCCGCGGTTGATTCGATGGGTTTTATTATTGCAAGAGTTTGATTTCAAGGTCAAGGATCGCAAGGGAACTCAAAATCAAGTAGCGGATCACTTATCAAGACTTAAGGAAGCAAGAAAACAAGGGGGGGGGGATCTTGAAATCAATGATGCATTCTCGGATGAACATATCTTGGCACTATCTAGCATTTTTGCTCCATGGTATGCCGACATTGCTAACTATTTGGTGAGTGATCTTATTCCGGAGGGGTTGGAGTCTTATCAAAAGAAGAAGTTCTTGAAAGATTGTCAGCAATATTATTGGGAAGAGCCATACTTGTTCCGTGTTTGTGCCGACAACATCATCCGAAGATGTGTTCCCGAAGAAGAAGCTATGCCTATTCTAAATGCATGCCACAACCCGCCGGTTGGGGGTCATCATGGGGGAAATCGGACGGCGGCTAAGGTTCTTGAATGTGGTTATTATTGGCCTTCCATCTATCATGATTCCAATCAAATGGTCAAGGCTTGCGACCAATGTCAACGACAAGGTTTAATCTCCGAGAGGCATGAAATGCCAATGCACTTTGTGATGGAGATAGAGATCTTTGACGTATGGGGAATCGACTTCATGGGTCCATTTGTAGGTTCTTGTAGGATGAAATATATCTTGGTAGCTGTGGACTACGTGTCCAAATGGGTTGAAGCAGTTTCCTTACCAAACAATGAGGCAAGGAGTGTGACCGCCTTCTTGAAGAAAAACATATTCACTTGGTTTGGCACTCTTATATCCATTCTTAGTGACGGTGGATCTCATTTCTGTAACAAGGTTTTCTCGGGGCTACTTGAGAAGTATGGCGTCAAGCACAAGGTGGCCACACCTTATCATCCACAGTCAAATGGTCAAGTTGAGGTTTCCAACCGGGAGATCAAGAGCATTCTATCAAAAACTGTTAACGCTAATAGGATCGACTGGTCAAGGAAGTTAGATGATGCATTGTGGGTATACCGCACGGCATACAAGACTCCTATTGGTACTTCTCCTTATCGGTTATTATTTGGTAAAGCATGTCATCTACCCGTGGAGTTGGAACACAAAGCAATGTGGGCATTAAAAGGCTGAACTTAGACTGGGCTGAAGCTACAAATTTGAGGTTAACACAACTCAATGAAATGGAGGAATTCCGATTCCATGCTTATGAAAGTGCAGTTGTTTACAAAGAACGGATGAAGTTTGTCCATAACAAAAAGATCTTGAAAAGAGAGTTCAAGGCGGGTGATTTGCTCTTGCTCTTTAATTCGAGGCTCAAATTGTTTCCGGGCAAGCTTAAATAAAAATGGTCTGGTCCATTCAAGGTGGTAAATGTATCTCCTTATGGAGCGGTGGAATTAGAATCAACAGATGGGTCCCGGACATTCAAGGTAAATGGCCAACGCATCAAGCATTACTTGGGCACTGATGGAGAAAAACATTTGGTGAAGCAGCTGGATTTCAAATATGGTCCATGCCCGACCATTGAGCGAAATCAAAGGAACATCAACTTCGTCGTGCCGCAACGTTAAATCAAGCGCTTTATGGGAGGCAACCCATGTGTGGTAACACGCTTTTGTTCTTTAAATTTTTCATTTTTTTCTTCTTTTAGATAGATTTACTTGGGCAATTTAAAGTGTGTGTTAGAGTGCAGGGGTTTAAAAATATCTCAACACTTGGTAGGGATGCATAAAAAGGGAAGAAAAACCACCAGGTGAAGTCTGCTGCACAGGTGCGCTCGCATTATCACAATGTGTACCGTATTCTGACCGCAAACTGAAGTAGAGAGTTTGGTTAAAATGGTGGTCGAAATGCGGTGAGGTGGTGCATTATGTGGTGCGCATTTCACTTATGCGACCGCAATTTGCACCGCATTTGCCTCCTCTCAGCTTGGTCTTTAACTTCACCGCATAACACATATGCGGTCGCATTGTATGTTATGCGGTGTCCCTTCCTTCGCAGAATTGACAAGGTACGTCGCATATCTCTTTCGTCTCTCACTCACTTAAAACAAAACAAAACAAAATAAAAAAAAAGAGAAAAAGGGGGAAGAACACGAATAGTCATTGATATTCAAGCTCAGTTTGTTTGCAACCAAAGGACTCCAATTGTCACACTCAATGTCCCAACCATCAAACTTTACTGGTATGCACCCGTTTCTCCCTTATTTTATTTTTTATTATTATTTTGCATTGTAGTTTCTGAGTTTTTCTTCGGTTTAATTATGTGCAAAAATGTGTAGATGTTTGTGTAGTTGCTGCATTGTAACGTAGTTAACTTTGGGTTGAGCATGATTTGGGGGTAAGGGGTAGAACATAATAGGATCGCCATTTTTGTAAGCTAGGGTAACCTGCATAGAAGACGGCATCTGCGGTCCGTATTTTGGAAATGCGGTCCGCATTTTGGCCTCAAAATCAAACCCTAGGTTCTGTGAGGACGATGGTGAAATGCGGTCGTTATGCGGTCGCATAATTGGAATGTGGTCCATATTTTGACCGCATAATTGAACCCCAACCTTACTGTTGGGGATGGGGAAATGCGGTGGCTCTGCGGTCACATAATTGACATGCGGTCCGCAAACCTACCGCAGACTTAAACAGAAAACCCAGTATTTGAGCCTTGCAATTTGCGGCCATTCTGCAATCGCATTCTCTACTTTGCAGTGAGATATGCGATCGCATTTGGTGATACATGTTTTGGGCAAGTCCAGTCTGTGATGGTTATGCAACCCGCATAATGTCTATGCGACCGCATAATCCACCGCAGATTGAACCCACTTTGAGGCCATCCGTTTTACGATAACTCTGCGGTCCGCATTGTGGTTTTGCGATTGCAGAGCACACCGCATTTTGAGCTTTTTCTTTTAATTCTTTTGTGTTGTCTTCCACTGTGCTTCTGTTGTCACTCACATTTCACCCTTGTACAGATATGTCTCCCAAACAAAAGTATGCCCTAACAAGGTCATGCTCCAGGCATCCCAAGCCAAAATCAAAGCGACCAAGGACTGAGTCTGATGAACCACGCCCCTCCCAGTCTGATGAGGAGGTTCTCTTTCCGGAGGTTCACATAGTGGCTGAGGCTAGGAAGAAACAAGGTGATGACTACCAGCTCTGCTGGGGGGTAGAAGGCTCCAGGCAAAAGTATAGGGAAGGGCTCGTCAAGCGCAAACTCCTGCCCGAGAAGCAATTGAGCAAGAATGGGTTGAAAGACAAGTATCCCCATATATTGGAGAACATAAAGAAGAGAAGGTGGGAGTCCTTCACTGAGCCACCTGCTGAGTTCAATGAATCCCTTGTCCGAGAGTTTTATGCGTCGTATGGGGCCTCCAGAACCAAACACCATAAACGCAATAGAGTTTTCACTGATGAAGTGCTTGTTCGGGGGAAAACTGTCTTCTGCACCATCAAGGCCATCAATAAATTATACGTCCTAGATTGGAGTGCAGGCACAGCTGAGTATGATGCAAAATTTAAGAACAGGGAAAGCGAGCGAGGGTGGATTGCATCCGTCATAACAAAGGGAACTCCTGCCTGGATCAACCCCAGGCAACTACAAGGAGAGTTTTTCAAGAGAGGGTCGTTTCTGGCTCAGTTTTCTCACCTCTAGATTTATACTGACTCGAAACGAGACTGAAATAGATATTGAAAAGGCCCTTATCATTGCCTGGATCATGAGTGGTATCAAAATAGATGTTGGAGCTGTGATATTCCAAGATATAGGGATTCGGGCAACACGGTCTGCTACTTCACTCCCATTCCCTTCTTTAATCACAACCCTATGCAAAGCCGCGAAAGTTCCTATAGATGAGTGCAAAGACAAAACCGGGAAGGAAACACACCAGACTTAGTGATGCTGTTATCTCACTCGTGGTTCCAGTTCAGGAGCAGACTACGGAAGAGCCTTCAGATTCCCAGCCCACTGTAACCCCTCAGATTACTATGGCAACATCCTCCACTTTCGAGCCTGCTTTTAAATCCACCACTGTCAAGCCTGCTACGACCATTCCTGCTGTCTCAAAGCTTGGTCTATTGGCTCAACATGCCAATGCCAAGGTAGACCAGCTTTTGAAGACTTTGCCAACTCTCATAAAACAAGCTGTGACTCCGTTGCAAGCCTCAGTGACAGACCTTCAACAACAACAATCAAAGTGTGATGATCGGTTGTAGCAAATTGAGTTGCGGATGGAGAAGCTAGAGTGGGGGGAAGTTAGTGGATTGCCTAGACTCAAGGAGGAGGTCGCTTCTATGAAGACTGAGCTCCAAAAAATGCAAAACTTGGAGTTTGATCTGTCATCCCTCCTTCCCACTGATGGTGACCAGGCTACAGGCACAACACTCCCGAACTTAGGTCTTGATTTCTCCGCACTGATGACTAATACTACCCCTCCTCCAGCACATATTGAGATCCCTTCTGGGGAGGAGTCCGGAGGTTCTAGTAAATTAGAAGATGAGGAAGAAGATGGGAGCGAGGATGAGGAAAGTTCTGGATATTCAAGCGATGATGACCCTCAGGATAAAGGAAAGCAGATTGCGGAGGCCTCCGTCGAGGATGCTATTATTAAGGAGGCTGCTATTGCAAAAGTGGAACATGTAGATATGCAGACAACGATCCAGCGGTCTCTAGTAAACATGGCTACTCCTACAGCTCCTTTAGCTACCCCATCATCAGTGGGTGAGTCCAATAGCTCTCAGGCTCCACCACTAGCTCCAGCTCCAGTCTCTACTCCTGTTCTGGACCAGCCTGAGGGCTCTTTTCCATCAGAGGAGGTCACATCTCAGACCTAACTATCATCGGTCCCAACTGCTACATCCGACGGTGACCCCTCCAGCACTCAGCCAACTACTGACTCCCATAGCACTTAGTGTGCCTCAGGAAGCCCCCTCAAACTCATCTCTCTATTTTTATGCATTGGGGACAATGCATGCTTTTAGTTGGGGGTGGAGGGTAGCATTGTAGATATTTTTTATGATATTGGAAATTGGAATTGGAAACTGTTGTACATATGCATATCTTTATGTTACAATCAAACTCATGTACTTATGAGTATTTTGTGTTTTGTATATATTAGTATGACTCCGGTACATGAGTTGTGTTATGAAATATGTGTATGTTAATATTAATGTTTGTTTTGTGTTCATAGTAGTGTCCATATATATATAAAAATAACAAGTAGATAGTAATTAGTAATCAATTCCCCTTGGTTTTTATTTCCACGGTTCTTTTCCAAGGGTGTAATAGTAGAACCAAAAGAGTAGGATGAATCGTATTGAATGGTTTGGTGTAATTGCCTAGTATCAACCATGTGTGTCTATACATAGCATATACCCTTCCGCATGTTTATATATATAAAAAAGAAGATCAACTGTGTGAACATGTGCCTATGATGAAAGCTTTGAGTGCCAAGTGTTGACTCGAAAGCATCAAACTATGTGAGTGAAATAGTTCATGTGCCATGTGAGTGTGAGTTCCTTGTGTGTATATAATTCTTGTGTGTACTTCTATCATCCAGAACTTGCCCGATTAGTCTTTCAATGCTAATGATAGTATGTTTGGTTGGAGAGATGATCTTAGGCATTCTTCGTCTTATTTGCTAGACCTCTGTAGGCTTTCAAGCCGACCTGTACATAAATAATATCACTACTACCCAATTTGATCCTTTAAGCCTTTTCTTTGGCCAACTCATTACATACCTCTCCTTTTTTTTGTAAAATAATCCCCTCTCTTGAACAAGTCCCTCCTTGAACATTGAGAATGAGGCTAAAAGCCTAAGTTGGGGATGGTGTCACAGTGGAGATTGGTAAGGTTGTACGTTGAGTTAGGACCACATGCCTCAAAAGTGTTTGTTTTAGATTATTCAAGCTCCAAAAAGAAAAAGAAAAAAAAGAGAGAAAGATTTGTGTACAAAGAGAAAAAAAGAAGAAGAGAAAATACGTGGATATATATAAAGTATGGAGCCTTAAATAACAATTAGAAGAGGTATGTAAGGTTGTTCTATATTGGAAACTAGATGCAAGTGAAGCTATGAGGGTTTGAAAAGAAGAAAAGTGCATAAGAATGAAACAATGTGAGTAGTGTTCAAGGAGGGTGAAGTCACTTGTACCCAAATGTTCATCCAACCCTGCCCTAAACCTACATTACAAGCTAAAAAAGTCCTTATGGGACCTCCAACCGAACACTCTTGAATAAGCAATGAATTAAAATAAGGGCAAGCTTATGGTATGAAATGTTGTAGCACTTGAAGTTCTTTCTGAGAGTGAGTGTATTTGTAAACTGTCCCTTTTTGTTGTCCTTGTAAATATTGTGATTTTGAAACCTTCTTTCTAGTGAGGGTACCTGAACTGTGGAGTTAAACAAAAGTTAGGCTTTTGAGTCAAATGCAATTGCACTCACTTGAGGGTAACATTTTGTCACAATGTCTGAGGCTCAGGGTTCACAAGTTGATTAGTTTTCCTTGTATATACTATCAGTTCATGAAGGGTAAACAATTGTAAATGCAGGCTTGAAGTACTAGTAATGAACACCACCCGTAGTCATTATCATTTCATGTTTTGTAAATAAAGTCTAGAATAGGCTAAGTTTGTTTTAGTTGCTTGAGGACAAACAAGAGTTTAAGTTGGGGGTGTTGATGTGCCGGAGAATTTTGGCACATTTCAATACTAATTGCTTAGATTTTAGCTTGTTTTAATGCAATTATCTTCGTTACTTATGTAGTTTTGTTGTTTCTACAGTACATAAAGACTGAGGACCCAAGAACATGGAAATGAAAAAAAAGACAAGAAAAGAGCAAAATGTAGCAAAAAAGATGGTCTGCGCCTCACTATGCGATCGCAGATCAGACATGCGAGCCGCAGAATGCACGCCAAATTGCAGACAAAAGCAGAGATCTGGGCTAAATTTCAAGTCAAGAATGCGGTCCATTATGCGACCGCAGAACCAACATGCGAGCCGCAGAATGCACGCCAAATTGCAGACAAAAGCAGAGATCTGGGCTAAATTTCAAGTCAAGAATGCGGTCCATTAGGCGACCGCAGAACCAACATGCGAGCCGCAGAATGCACGCCAAATTGCAGACAAAAGCAGAGATCTGGGCTAAATTTCAAGTCAAGAATGCGGTCCATTAGGCGACCGCAGAACCAACATGCGAGCCGCAGAATGCACGCCAAATTGCAGACAAAAGCAGAGATCTGGGCTAAATTTCAAGTCAAGAATGCGGTCCATTATGCGACCGCAGAACCAACATGCGAGCCGCAGAGTCAACCGCAAACCAACCATGAAGGTCACTGAATGATAAAGATGCGACGCAAAATGCGATCCGCAAAATTGGAATGCGAAGAAGACCTGTAAACTAGGGTTCCAGTCTGCGGTGAGGATGATCAAGATGCAGACTGCATACATGCTCTACGACACGAATGGGATCGCATATCAGACCTGAAAGGGCATTTTTGTCCGCTTTTTGTCCCGATTTTGAGTCCACTTTAAATAGTTTTATGATGTCTTTGTGGGCTCATCTACTCTAGTCTTTACACTACATTCCAAGACATTAATATTCCTCACTTTTGGAAGCTTTTGGGTGAAGATTCTCTACTTTGTAAGCTTTTATGACACTAAATACTCTTTGGATTTTATATTGTAGCATGTGTAGCTAACTTTAAATACTAAGGTTGTGGAACCTAAATGAGTGTTATGTTAATGAGTGTTTAACATTAAATATATATATATAATGGTTGGTTGATATTTATTTATTTCTCGTGCTTCATTTATTGTTGGTGGTTGAAAACATTAACAAGTGCCATTAAATTCTACTTTTCTTGGGAAAGTGGGTTAGAATTTGGTAGAAGTAAATATCAAAGACTCAAGGCTTTAAACCTTGTTTAATAAAATCGCTTAGGGATGAGTAAGTTTTATTTGGCATATATTGATTGTTATTAATTGCAACTATTTTACAGTTGCAAAAATTATAAAGAGGGAATACTATCCAACTATTGGGAAATATTGGGTAGTCGTTTAGTCATCAATTGCATATCAAAAGGACCGACCATTAGAAATATATCATATTAACACCGATAGCATTACTTTTCATTAAAGGGGACACAACCTTGGTTTCTTTAATCCTATTAATTGCATCTTTAATATTTCAATTAGTTATTACTTCAAAACAAACTCAATTCATACTCTTATCACTATTAATCCGCATTCTTGTTACCATTAACCAAATAGAATTACGACTGTAGTCGGGCAACACACTGTTCTACTAACCTTTTCACACCTATTCCCCGTGGGATTCGACCCCAACCTTGTTGGGTTATTATATTTGACATCGACCACCTTACACAAATTATAAAAGTGTAATTTGAGCGTATCAGAAGACTAAGTAACTGTGTAATGTGTATGACGGTGGAAGGTATTCAAAAAAGTTATATTGAGGCGAAGTAGGTGGGTTATCTCCTGCGGAGTGTTCTGAAGTGGTGTGATCCTTATGTGTATGTTATAAGATCTCATGTGTAATTGAAGGATACGCATTGAAATTTGAGATTTCGGATTTCTTGTGAGAGTGGGCTTGACTATTGCGGGGATGGGTGCGAGATTTTGCAGAAGATTACAGCACCGGATGATCTTGTTTTCACAAACTTATAAATTATTTGCGTTTAATCTCACTATGGTATTGTGGCATCAATAGAGTAAAAGGTGTTATTAGTTATTAAGAGTATCTCGATCTATGGCTTTGAGCCAAGTGGGGGAGTCTGCTGTGAGCAGCTAATTGCATTGTTAGGTTCTATGTTGGTTCTAGTTTGGGGTATGCGAGTGAATTAGCTATGGCTAGAGTAAAGGAATTTTTTTGACAAAGGTTACAATATGCTTCATGGGGAGAGAGAATCACATGATGTCTTAAGTCGTTATTGTAAAGAATACTCGGCGCATAGAGCAGGAAGTTTCATGGTTATATTTGGATGAGGATTTCATTTTTGCGATATCGAAGTGCCAAGAGGCACGGGTGGTTCTATTCGTTAGGTTGGTAAGTTGCAGTTTGAATAAAAGTGAATGACTTGTGAGGATGGCTTTAGTATGTTCGAGATTCTACAGGGAACAATCGGGTATCTTAAAGTTGTGTAGGTGGTTAGAAACTGTCATTTTCATTGAAGAGGTCAAAACTGGTGGTATTTCTAAGTGAATTGTGGGATTCTATGTATCAGTATCAGGAAAATAAAGGTAACGAATTCAGATTAGCAGGAAGTTCTTCAGAGTAAAGTATTCTGGAATGTGGTGTTTCTGGGGATATTGAGAGAGTATTCAGCGGCTTATGGGTTTTAGACAGTGTAGTCTTGTGCTTGGGTCTCAGGTAGTGAGCCTGGGTTGAGAGATTGTGGTACTACAACAAGAGGGGATACCAAGTTGAAAATGAATCAGAAGGAAATCTAGATAGATAAAGTAGCTTATTAGTAGACCAAATCGGTATGGAAAGTATATGATTAATTATTTGTGTGTGTTCGAGGTAATGAGTTCGTACAGGTATTTTGCAGCAAAACTCTTGAGTTCCGACAGCTTGCTTAGCTTGGTCTAGTTAGAAGGATTCAGTCATGACAATTTAGTTTGTGCAAATGGAATTGGGAGAGGTTCTTGTTGGGTTTTATCGTGGCTTGGAGATGTATATTTTCTATGGGCATGCAGAGCATGGGATGTGTAATGATTTTTCCTGTAAATGGGATCAATGGAAGTTTTTGGCTAGATGAGTTACAGTTCAGTTCCGAAAAGAAGCTCATAAAACTCTTAGGCAATGGGTAGCCTCAGGTAATCAAGGAAATGGTATTGTTATTTGGAAGTGATTTGACGAGAGTATAGGTTTCATAAAAAGGGCAATGTGATTAAGTTGATAGCACTTCGGTAGTATTGCGGCACTTTCTTGTTGGGTCAACTGGTGATATTTGGGTTGCTTGGTGGGACAGGGAAATCTTAGAGTATCCATCATGGAATGATTGGCTAGTAAAGGTGTGGCATGTGTTCGGACGGCAAAATTGGGATCGGATATGGTGATTCATGTGCTGTGTGGATGTAGAGACGGAAGTTCTCAAAAGCAGACTATGATGGGGTATGTTAGATCCGGATGTGATGTTAGGGTTTATACTGGTTGTCTCCATGTTGGGTTATTCAAGACTATTGCGCTATGGGCTATGCCGGAATGCCACGGGTTGCGTAGCGAGGTGTGTCGGAGTATATCCTGGTAGAGTGGTTTTATATTACGAAGACCCACCGGGTGGCTGGGAAGGATTTTCTTTCTTACTTGGGCTCTTGTGATGAGTGTCAGCGCTGAGGCTCCTTATATTGATTCAGTTTCGGTATTGAGGGACTTTTCGAATGTGTTTCTTGTGGCCGGGCATGTCACCGGGCGAGGTTGTGGATTTCAGTATTGATTTGTGCCGGGCACCTTATGGTATGGCACCAACATAGTTAAGGAGTTTAGGGAACAACTTCGGGATTTCCCTAATAAGGAGTTCGTTGGTAGGCCAATGTGGATGCGTGTTCTAGCTTGAGTCGGCTTGGTTGGCCCTGAATTGTATTGTTGAGGGGTAGGTTGATTTGATCGTTATTGAGCTTGCTAGTAATCTGGGAGACCTGTGAGTTTCCTTTTTTGTGTTGCGAGATGTTATGATTTGTTGGTTATAGGTACCTATGGTGCGGTTCAATCGCGGGTCTCTTTGTGGAATTCGAGTGGGATAACTAATTGAGCGTTGCTTAGTGAACGACGTATCGGTTATGTCCTATTGGGTATTGTGGCATATGTTATTTATTTCACCGTGGGTGTAATGATTGCTTTGGTTTCATACATCAAATTGTGTGTGGCTGTCAATTTTGTGCATAATGACTTGAGGTGTTTCAGGTGTAACAATGTCTGAATAGGATCGCGCATTGTAGCGAGGCTACGTGGATATAAGACCTCTCGGGGTAGATTCATGTGTTCTATTTCTATGATGTGAGACGGGGTCTCAGCCTTGTGTTATGATGGTACTGATGAGCTTGAGGTACAACTCTTTCATTTGGGTCATCTTCATGATTTGAGTATGTTCAGACAGTTCCTTATTGGTGCGTGAATTATGCGAGTTGTGGATTAGGCATGTATTGACGTGTTATGTCACCAGAGTGGTGTGTTGGATCCGAGGTGATCGTTGGGGTCATTAATGAATACGAACAGATTTTCTTTCATCTTGTTGGAAGGATAATATCGAGGTTCAGCTCGGAAATCTACTGTGGTATTAGCCAAAAAGGAAAGTGACTTCATGAATGGTTGACCTGAGAGATGTTTATGGTTTATTGCATGTTTCATTTATCATTAGCAGTATATTGAAGTGTTGGAATAAGACCTTAGTTGATAAGAGGTTTTCTATCGGTATTCGGGTGTTGTGTGCAGCTGTTGTGAATAGAAGTTATCGTTTTGAGTGTTTGAGTTATGTGGTATATCATATGATTGCACCTGAGGTTGCAGGTATGGGTTATTATAGCTAGTTCGGGCTTATTCTGAATAGAGATGTGAGGTTCTGATCTTGTGTATGATTTCAGAAAGTGAAATGTGGTTCTATGGCTTATGGGCTAGATTGGATGGTGAAATTTCAGTTATAATGTGTTATCGGACCTATATGAGATAGGGTAACATGGGATCACCCCTGGGTTTACACTTGGTAAGGTTATTCAGCTATTGATTGGCTTCTATAACAACTCCAGGTACATTCGAGGACGAACGTGTGTTTAAGTGAGGGAGGATGTAACAACCCGACCGGTCGTTTTGAACTTTTGCACTTTGATCGCCATCTCTCAGGCATGCCTTGCCCGTGTTATGTATTATGACTAATGTAGATCGCTGGTTTTGGTTTCAGGAAGGTTTGGAATGAATTTGAATGAACGGTTTAAGTTTGAAGCTTTGAATTTGAAAGGTTTGACCGAGAGCTGATTTATTTGTATATGAGCTCGGATTGGAGTTTTTATGATTTGGTTAGCTTCGTTAGATGATTTTGACTTAGGAGTGTGATCGTAAGTGATTTTGACTTATTTTGGCGAATTCCGGTTGATAGGCGAGATTTTGATCTGAGGGTCGGAATGCAATTCTGAGAGTTGATGCAGCTTTGTTATGTCATTTGTGATGTTTGTGCAAAATTTCAGGTTATTCAGACGTTGTTTGGTTGGGTTTTTGATCAAATGCGTGTTTCAGAAGTTTTATAAGAACTTAGACTTGAATCCGATGTAATTTGATGGTTTTGGTCTTGTTTGTGGTGTTTTGATGATTGAAGCAAGTTCGAATGATGTTTTAGGTTGGGTTGGCACTTTTGGTTGAGGTCCCGGGGGCCTCGGAGTGATTTCGGATGGCCATCAGGATGAATTTTGGACTTGTTACATTTCTGAAGTTGCTGGTTTCTGGTATTTCCACATCTGCGAAAAATGAGCCGCAGATGCGAAGACGGTATTTTTGACCATTTGGGGGATTTTCACGGGAGCGAATTATTTCCGCAAGTGCGGTGTCCGCGGATGCGGACATTGACCGCAAAAGCGGTCCGCCCATTTTAGAGGAGTTCCGCAGGAGCGGATGCTTGATCGCAAAAGCGGGGTCCGAGAAGCGAACTTGACCGCAGAAGCAATCCTGGTCAATAGTGAAGATTCGTAGAAGCGGAGGGAATTCGGCATAAGTGGTAACCGCATATGCGGTATATTGATCGCAGATGCAAAAAAAGGCTGGACAGAAAGGGGTTTTAAAGGTTCATTTTATTCCGCGAGCTAAGGTATTTTTCCACCATTTTTTAGCAACCTTGAGAGCTTTTGGACGAAAATTGAAGGGGACTTCGACTGGGTGTGATTGGAGGTGAGTCCTATGACCTAAATACATGATTTAATGGACGAATTAACCTAGAAATTTATGGAAATTCATCAAAAAAGGGGAAAAGCTAGGGCTTGGTTTTTGGCATTTTAAAGTGAGTTTTGATGGGTCATTTGGGCTTGGATTTGGGAGTTCTTGATATGTATAGACTCGTAGTGAGATAAGGAATCTATTGCTGTTTAATTTCTGAGTTTCGAGAAGTGGGCCCAGGGCTCGAGTTTTGGTAATTTCGGGATTTGTGCCCGTTATTGATTGTTTTCGGTTGGGCTTTGTTTCCTTAGCCTATTGTGATGTATTCGCTTTGTCTTTGGATAGGTTCGACACGTGTGGAGGCCGAATTGAGGGGCAAAGGCGTCGCGAGCTAGAGATTTTGCCGGTTCGAGGTGAGTAATGATTGTAAATGATATCTGGAGGGTTTGAAACCCCTGCTTTGCACACCGTAGTGCTATATTAAGGTGATTTGCACGCCGGATAGCGAGCGTGGGGTAGAGCACCGTTGGGGATTGTGACTTGGTCCGTCCCGATTGATGATTTTACCGCGTATTTGACTAAAACTTATTTGATATTATCATGATTTGGGCTGATTGCCATAGTTGGGCTTCGTGCCAATTATTTGAGCCCTCCGGGGATTTGATCACTGTTTCCTCACTATTTGACATACTACTTGAACTCAATCCTGTTGATTATACTATTTTACAAGTTCAACCATTTTAATTGAACTTTGAGACTCAAATGATATTTCCACTATTGTTTGGGCTAAACACTACTATTTTATTGATGCCCGAGGGGCTTATGATGTTTTCTGGACTGAGTGAGGCCGAGGGCCATATATGAGGATATGTTGAGTGATATGAGGAGGCTTCCAGGCCATATGATTGATGTGAGGAGGCTTCCAGGCCTTATGATTGATGTGAGGAGGCTTTCAGGCCTTATGATTGATATGAGTAGTCTTTCAGTCCTTATGAGTGATGTGAGGAGGCTTTCAGGCCTTATGAGTGATGTGAGAAGGCTTTCAGGCCTTATGTTATATGCCACGAGGTGGATTGATATTGCGCTTGGGCCGTAAGCAGCCCCACCCGGAGTCTGCACACCCCCAGTGAGCGCCGTCGATGATATATGGATCGGGCTGCACGCCGCAGCGAGATATGGATCGGACTGCACGCCGCAGTGGTTACTATATGATACTGTTCTGAGAGTGATTTGATAGAGAGAGCCCGAGAGGCTGAGAGTGTTCTGAGAGTGAGCCCGAGGGGCTGGTACTATTTTGAGATATTGCCCGAGCGGCGAACTTCTATGTGCTCATCTTGCATATTTACTTGCTTTTTTACCTGTTATATTGTGGTATTTGTGCCCGAGGTGCGGATTTTCTGTGCTTATCGGCATTAACTATTTTGAAATCATTTCATAACTGTTGGAAAGATCATTTTCAAAAGAGATTTAAACAGAGCCAAGAGATTTTCCAAAGATTTCACAGCATCTCTATTTTTCTCAAAGGATTGTACCCTGCTTCTGTACAGCATGATGGTTTGCTTTACATGATTTCTTACTGCTCAGTTGTTATTTACCTTTATTACTCACTGAGTTGGAGTACTCACTTTACTCCCTGCACCTCGTGTGCAGATGCATGTATCTATTCACTCGGTAGTGGGTTTGGGCCGATCAGAGGTAGAGTTATATGAGTTAAGGAGGTGACTGTCAGCGTTCGCAGCACCATGTTTCTCTCTTTGTTCATTATTTCGATTTTGTATATTTTAGACCTTGTAGTGGATTCGCATTTTGATAGATTCTCGTGACTTGTGATACCCCAGTTTGGGCTGTGTTGGGTTGTATTCCCGCTAATTAATGCTATTAAGTTATATTTAAGCTATTTATTTATGTTTAACTATTTTTGAAAAGACGAGTTGGGTTAGTTGGCTGGCCTCGTCTTCACGAGAGGCGCCATCACGGCCAGTGCGGGGTTTGGGTCGTGACATAAATATTTTACATGTACAGCATGAGACCAACAATTCTCAAGACTGAAGACAAGGGAAAGGGCATTCAAGCCTCACCCTCAAACAAATACTTGCAGACAGTATTAGGTAATCTTCATTTTAAGCCACAATATTTTGTAGAAAAAACTCATATGGATAGGATAAGTTTTGGAAAACATAGTTAAATATTCTTTCCACCATCAAATATATCATTTAGAGTTTTACCAGAATGTATCATAGATAGACCTCAAAGATGTTTAATTGATAACTTATGGATAGCATATAATAAAAAAGACACTAAATATTTGATAGCGGTTCTTAATGCCTTAGGACAGTATTTTACAGACAAAAACCAAGAAAAAAGATTTAAATACTATGTAGTTATACATGGTAAGACGAATGGTATTTGTCGGACATGGTTAGAAGTGCTAGACTCTATTAAAGATGTGGAAAAACCACTTTTCAAAGGTTTTAATAACTTTACTGAAGCATTAGACTATGCAAGAGGAATACTGGGACCAAACTACTATATCTCCCCAGCACTCAGACAAAACCCAGAAAAAATCCCCCAATATAACATCCAAAAAGATAATAATAAGATAATATTTTGTGGCAATGACAGAAGCCTTCAAACGAATTAACCAGAAATATGAAATCCTGGTACAAGAAAAAACAAGACTTATGGAGCAAGTGAAGGTACTAGAACTGAGAATACATGCATTAAAATTTGAGTTGACACAATCCCAGACTCAAGTTATTTCTCAATAAGACACAAAGACGAGTAGTCCAAAACAGAGTTCTCCATCTCAAGAAAAAATGAATGAGAAGGGTGTGCATTCCCCAATGAATGCAGCAAAATCTACTGTATGGGATAATGATACAGCTAGTCCGGTTCAAACGGTGACCGGTAAAGACACATGAAATCCGTTTATGACTGTCACTTTGCCAAAAAGTGAAGATAAAGATTCATCAAGACGAAGACTACCTAGAACACTGACACAGGGAGAAACATTAAAAAAGAAGAGTATAATTTCTAATAAGAAAAAAATGAGAAAATAGAAAACATAATAAAACAGACATTAGAAAATTTCTTTGAAGAAAAAGAAAAACAAGACAGACATATGATTAAAAGTCCCAGTCTTAATCCAAATCCAGAAAAGTCTCAAAGCTCAGGGGAAGATGATAATTACGAAGATGAAGATCAACTAAATTATCAAGATTCTCAAGATCCATATGAAGATGATTCCGGAATGAGTTTTGATTTAATAGTTCTACATAACTTATACATGTAAAGAGAAACAAGATCTCAGTCAGAAGCAATTAAGAGCAACAAAGACAAAGAAAACCAAGAACAATAATGCGGGAGACAATTGAAAAAGAAGAAGTGACATAAAGAAAAGAAGATGTGACAAAAGGTAATGCTACAAGACAAGCTGAATTTTGAGTGGAAGAAATAGTTACAAACCCTAAGGGAATCTCTGCCCAAGCCATGTGAAGATGGGGCCCAATGAAATATCCTAAAAGGCTAGACAAGAAAGATTTCTGGAAATGTTTGAAGTCCATTTTCAGATCCATTTAAAAAACTCAGCTATAAAAGGGGAAGAAAGAAGAAGAGGAGACACAACTACAAGAGAAAGAACATTCTAAAGAGAGTCATCTAAAACACCCTCCTTCATCGCACACCATCCTCCAAACACCTTGTAATATACCTTGTAAAATATTTCCTTATGTATGCCTTAGTAGTTTCTACCTCAAGCTTGTAAAATAAATAAATCCCTATGCTTGTGTGTGCAAGTTCTTAATTCCCAAACCCAGTAAACCTCATATAGGCACTGAGTAAACCTCCCTTCAAGTCATTCACTGCCCGACACGTAGGCAAACATCCTACCATCATATCAATATTGCGGAACAATCGTTCATAAGCATCATGGCAACTTATGCCTAGCCCAATAGCTCTCAGAAGTACCGCTACTGAGCTGAAACGACAGAATATCCTTCCACAAGGCAACTATAATAGCTCAAACAACCCCGCAGGGAGAAACACCCCGCACCACATTCATAGTACTATTACAATTCTTCGATTCTCGATTCATAACTGTCACGACCCTAGTTCACCCTCCATGAACATGTCGTGATGGAACCTAGTCCCTACGACTAGGTAAGCCTAATAATGCGGAAGATAAACCAAAAACTTGCGGAAGGAAATAAATAAAACTGAACTGGTAAAATAAACAGGGTTTAAGGTGCCGCTCGGAACATACCACAACAATTCTCAAGCTAACAAACCCCCAAAACTCGGAAACTCACAAATCACAAGCTAAGGGATACATAAGAGGCTCTGACTCAAGAATATCAATACAAGGAGAAAATACTGGAAGAACTACACTTATTACAGAAAAGTTGGAAAGGGACTCCTCGGTCTGCGGACGT
>MU676413.1:0-15730 GCA_026770625.1 Nicotiana glauca
TCGTATAATATAAATTGTTAACAAGTATTTGAGTATATTCTCATTAGTTTGTCGTTAATTGGCTAGTTTGGGTGCGTTTTGCATTGGTTCAAGCCTTCGGGCGGATGTAGAATGCCGATTTCGAGTCTTCAGAGCGAGGTGAGTCTCCTTTCTAATTCTGTGAGGGGGGAAATACCCCATAGGTGAAGTGAATGATTAAGTGCTCCTATTTATGGGGGCTACGTACGCACGAGGTGACGAGAGTCCGTACGTAGCTACTATCATGCTATTGTCCGGGTAGTTAGGACCCATCAGCATGCTATACTCTAATTAAATTATGAACTCATTGATGACTTGAATTGTTTAAACTTTCCTTGATCAGTAAACAGATTTAAAAAAGATTAAACATCATTCCTGAATTGTTAAACAGAGAATTTGCCTATTTGGATAATTATTCCTCGATAAAATTCTAATTGGCCATCTGAACACGTATATTATGTGTACCGNTGATTTTCTATAGACTTAAGCTTCATTTTTCTCAAAATTAATAAAAAAGAATTGACTCTTCCTGGATATTTGCTCCACGATGACTTCCGGACTGTTTATCTGTCTGTGTGTGTTTATTTAGGAACGGGCCGAACGCCTCGGCAGATTAATAGATGCATCTATAGGCGCGTCGTCGACCCTCGGCAAGTGCACATTTATTTCTGATGGATTGGGTCGTTGCCTCGGTATGGTTTGCGCATGCCTGTGTTGCTGCCTGAACTTAATTAAGTTATTGTTGCCCTTTTATGGCTTAAACATAATTGGTTTATGTTTTAAAGAGAAATTTGGAAAATTTTCCTATGAAAGAACTACGTGTTTATTTGTTTCCTCTATTTGATTAGAACCATGTCCATAAAGAATAAATCCACGAATTAATATGTGAAATAAGAATAAACGATCGTTGGACCGTTAGAGTGTGTCAAAGTTGACCATCTCGTCTCTACCCCTTCGGGTTTAGGCAGGACACTCACTGAGTACACGTTGATTATGTACTCATACTACACTTCTGTACATTTTTGTTGCACATGTATACTTCATTTTAGCGGCCTACTGGGCGCAGCAGCACGGACGATTCAGGGACTAGGTGAGCTGCAAATTGCGAGGCGACCTGCAGCTAGTATAGTTCCTTTCTGTACTTTGATTATTTATTTCCTGTCCATTGTATTCCGGACAGAGGTTGTATTTTATTTCATTATCAGTAGTCGCTCATGCACTTGTGACACCGGGTTCTGGGATGGTTTTCGAAAAGTTTGATTTAATTGTTATTGTTAATTTGAATTGAAACAAAACCCTTTTATTTGTGAAAATGGAAAGAAAATTCTAGAATTTGATGTATTTAAAAAGGATTTTAAATCGGTAATCTAATTAGCTGGCCTGACAGCGGTGTCCGGCGCCGCCATGACCCTTAGTGAATTTTGGATCGTGACAAATTACGTATAAACAGTAATTTTCCAACAAATCACTAATTTGACGTTATTTATAAACTATCATTCTTTTTCTTCTTAATGAAGTATAATAATAATCTAACAACCTAACAATAAATGGAAAACAACTAACAATCAGTGATAAACAAAAATATAAAATTAACAACAGAACATAACATTAACAATCCGTGATAAACTAACATGACAATATAAATTTTAAAATATGACAATTATATTACTACTACTCTAATTTACCGAGATAAGACATGAAAGCAAAGAACACACCAAGTCAATGAAAATGTAACGTGAATACTCCCGTTTACAGCAACATAGAGTTTCAGTGGCTCGAACTCGCCGAAAAAATGGACAGCTACAACCATAGACCGGAAGCGACACCGAAAAAATCAAACTAGATATCGGACGGACCTCGACATACTCAACCTCAGAACCGCTGAACATCGGTTGATTTCGAGGTTGTTTTCGGCTATTTTTCGAGCTGATTTTGGAATATTTTTATTGGGTTTTAGGAGAGGAAGGGGATTGGTTTTTTAGAATGGAGAAGAATAAGAACCGTCAAGAGAGTCGTCCCCCACTGCCCCTGTATATCCTATATTTACTGAATGTATATCCAGTGTTTACCCTGTCTCCCAGGTCCAGTTTTTTTTCCTGTCCTCTCTCTAAAAATCCCCAGATCACTCTCTCTCGCCCCCTTTTTTAACTTACTTTGCCTAATGGGGAGGTACGAAATTTTTCTTCTTTTTTAATGTATATCTACTGTATATTCAATGTGTACAGAGTGTATACAGATCTCTCCTCTTCTCCCTCTTTTTTCAGTGTTTCTAGCTTTTAATTAGGCATTCCTATCAGTGCCATTTCCACTACAAATCATTTTTTTTTTCATTTTTTGTCCACTAGTTAGTGTTATCATTTAATTTTTATTAGTGTTAGTTTTACCATACCAATATAGAAGCTTCCTAAGTTAGGTAAATACCTTATTTTTTATTTTATTATTTTATAAAATAAAACCAAAATTAATTTCTATCCCCAAATTATCCTAGAAAATTAAATTAATTAACCCCAATAATTATTACAACTAAAAACCAAATTAAAAGAAAATTTCCAAAATTCGACAATTGATGAGTAAAATACAACATGACTATTTTTTATGATTTTTCTATTTATTTTCAAATAACAACTTTCTTAATTAATCTTAAAAATGTAAAATAAAATCCTAAATGCAGATGAAATATATTTTTTATATTTTTATGATTTGAAATAAATGTCAAAGCTAATCCTAATTAATTAAACTAAACATAAAACTATTTTTGTATTTTGTTTTTTTGTTTTTTTTTACATTTTTATGAAAAATACATAAACTAAAATATTTTTGTGTAATTTTCATTTTTTATTGTAATAAAATAAAATAAAAGAGTCAAAATGAGGTGAAATAGCTATATTAGATCTAAATTAAATATTCACGCTAAAATGTGAAAATTCTTGGGAAGGGTCAAAAATCACACGTCTACACAACCCACAAAGAGCCATATCACACTAAGACCAATTCTCTTTAATTATGTCTGAACCCCCTCAACCCAATTCAATTCAACCATCCGAACAACTAATCAATCGGCTTAATTTTGTTAATTTAATTCTATTGCCATCAAAATATTAATTGTGAATCCTAAAACAATTATCTCTTAAGGAAGCAAGGAAACATGGAATAAAAAAAAACTTATTCTGGCCATCAAAACCCATCCAAACAGATTAAACTAAATATATATATATATATATATATATATATATAAACAATAATTTGCAACAAAATGGAGTAAACAAATATTGCCAAGGCATCTCAATACATAGTAAAGAAGCATCAATTCAATATTTAACGAAACAGAGCAACGCCAAATTAGCAAAACAACGAAAGCATAATATTAAGCAAAAACAGAAGAAGAAAAGAAGAAATAGACCTCCAATGAATCTGAAATTTAAATGATTGGTAGCTTTGAAATGCAAAAGTGACAAGACCACGAACAAGATCTCCATCGGAAAGACTCGCTGGATATTTCACTGAACTCAATCCATGATTTAAAACCTCTATTAATCTCAAACGATTACAGTTACACGTCAGGAACCGGAATCGCAACTCGAAGGACGAAATCTCACCAGACAAGAACCCAAATTGGACCGAGAAGCTGAAAATTGAAGTTTATATCGATGAGAATTTTCAGCAATTACACGAGCAAAATGAACCCAACTGCTATGACCAAATCCGAAATGGTAGTCAAACTCGATTTGCAACCACGAACCAGAATTCCAAAGCCTCGACGGACAGTGACGACCTCAAACCAACCTCGACTTAAACTTCATTTTTTGAAACGGAATTCAGAATTAAAATGAATAAGCAAACTACTTTTGAATGTCTTCTTTGCTGAAACACACTCACAAACTATATTCCAAAGAACATAAATATATTTTTTTATTATATTAATACATTTTTCAATGTCTCAAAGAAACAATAAAATTTAAAGAATAAGGGAACGATTGTGAGCAAGCAGCAGTGCTGGTGGCTGTTGACTCACCAGATTCTGGCGTTTGGTGGTAAGTGAACGGAGGCTGCTGCTTCTGGGTCTAGGCGGAGGAGCTATGGGGTGTGGAGATGGAGGAGATGGTGCCGGCTGGTTCTTCTCTCTGGTTGCTGGCGTGAAGGAGATGGAGGAGGTGATCGTTGTCTTGTAGATGAAGATGGCTAGGGCTGGAGTTTAGCGGCGGCTGAAGCTCTATGGGGTGTTTATGGAGGAAGAAGAAGGGTTCCAGGCTTGGCGCGGCGGTAGTGATGGTAGATTGAGGCGGCGGTTCTTCAGGTGTAGGCGGCGAATTTCAGGTGTTAGCTCTAGTGTCTAAGGTTCTAGGGTTTCAGGTCTTGTAGTTCAAGAAGAAGAAGAAGCCATGGGTGTGTTCAAGGTTAAAGAAGAAGACTAGGGTTTTAAGTTTAATGGGCTAAGGAAAATTTTCGAAAATGGGCCTAAAATTGGACCTATCAAGACACAAAATTGACCCAAAATTCATTCTTCTTTTCCGAGAGTAAAATAAATGCATCACAGACAATAATAGAAAAATATAATTAACAATTGACTTTAACTGAAATGGAATTAAAATGAAATTATTTTTTCCAAAGACTATACTAATAAAATCATTGTAAAATTAAACTAATATTACTACCAAAACACTAATATCCTTGAAAATGAAGTTAAACTTTTTTTATTTTTTTTTATTTTTGAATTTTATGAAAGATAGATAAACTAAAAGTAACAAGATATAATATCAATTACCTAAATAAAAAAAATATTTTTGTAATTTTCATTTTTGTGAGGAAATAAAGTAAAAGGGTCAAAGCTAATTAAAATAATTATATTAGGTCTAAGCTAAATATTTAAATACTAAAATACGTAAAATCTTGGGGAGGGTAAAAAATTACATGTCTACAGCGGGCCCGAGGTCGATTTTTGACTTTTTGGGAAAATGTTGGAAAATCTTTGATTATGCATTGGAATTGGTTTCTTTGGTTTTTATTGATGTTTTTAAATACTAAAATACTTAAAATCTTGGGGAGGGTAAAAAATTACATGTCTACAGCGGGCCCGAGGTCGATTTTTGACTTTTTGGAAAAATGTTGGAAAATCTTTGATTATGCATTGGAATTGGTTTCTTTGGTTTTTATTGATGTTACTAAGTTAATTATGACTAGAGACGAGTGAATTGGTGGTGGAATCAAGAGGTAAAGCGATGATTGAGCTTTGAAATACCCGTTGTCTTGAGGTAAGTGTTTGGTCTAACCTTGACTTGAGAGATTAGAGATCCCCGACTTGCTTGCTATAAGAGACATCATGTGTGTGGCGTATAGGTGTAGTGACGAGTATCTATGCGTCACCAAATTACTAGTTTAGCCTGTTTCCTTTCCCCTTTCCCTTATATTTTGCTTTCCTTCCTTAATTGCTACTTGCTTATCGATGCTTCCAATGTTAACTGTTGATTTTCCTATTTATGTATTATTTGATTTGTAGCTTCATTTTATATTTCCTTGTTCGATCATGTTTGTTATTGGTGCTTCATGGTACACCTAGGTTGGTCTCGTTGTATAGTTAAACTGGTAAAGTTTTACAGTTGTAGTGATATTCCATTGTGTTAGTTTGAGGAATAGATGTTGTGGAGGCTTTGAGTTGATTTTGAAACACTTGTCTTTATCTTGTGATTGGTGCTGTTATGTATATATTTATATTGGGATCGAGTTGCATGCCGCAACATGAGGAATAAGAGTGAATATGACTGTCTGGTGGGATCGAGTTGCATGCCGCAACAATGAGTAATAAGGGTGGATAGGTGGGATCGGTTGCACGCCGCAACAGGAGGAATAAGGGTGATATATTGAGAAGCAATAAGGGTGGACTGGTGGGATCGGGTTGCACGCTGCAACAAGGAGTAATAACGGTGAATATTGATATTGTTGTTGTTTATATGATGGGATCGGGTTGCACGCCTCATCAGTTGTTGTTATGTATTCATTTCTATTGAGGTCCATTACTGTGATGTTAAAACATCCTTAAGTATTGGTTATAGTGGAATACTAGTAGAACAATTGGGTTCCGAATTTATTTAATGTCAGTTATTTCTTTATTACATTATGTATTTCCTTTCTATTTAGTATAAACTGTTGCAGGTTGTATATTATCACGACCCAAAATCCACTAAGGGTCGTGGTGGCGCCGGACACCGCTGTCAGGCCAACCAATTAAATTACCGATTTAAAAATCCTTTTTAAATACATCAAATTCCAAAATTTTCCTTCCATTTTCACAAATAAAAAGGGTTTTGCTTCAATTCAAATTAATAATAACAGTTAAATCAAACTTTTCGAAAACCATCCCAGAACCCGATGTCAGAAGTGCATGAGCGACTACTGATAATGAAATAAAATACAACCTCTGTCCGGAATACAATGGACAGGAAATAAATAATCAAAGTACAGAAAGTAACTACACTAGCTGGAGGTCGCCTCGCAATTTGCAGCTCACCTAGTCCCTGAATCGTCCGTGCTGCTGCGCCCAGTAGGCCGCTAAAATGAAGTATACCTGTGCAACAAAAATGCACAGAAGTGTAGTATGAGTACGTAATCAACGTGTACTCAGTGAGTGTCCCGCCTAATCCCGAAGGGGTAGAGACGAGATGGTCAACTTTGACACACTCTAATGGTCCAATGATCATTTATTCTCATTTCACATATTAATCCGTGGATTTATTCTTTACGGACATGGTTCTAATCAAATAGAGGAAACAAATAAACACGTAGTTCTTTCATAGGAAAATTTTCCAAATTTCACTTTAAAATATAATCCAAATATGTTTAAGCCACAAAAGGGCAACAATAATTTAATCAAGTTCAGGCAGCAACACAGGCATGCGCAAATCATACCGAGGCGACGGCCCGATCCAACAGAAATAAATTTACACTTGCCAAGGGTCGACGGCGCGCCTATAGATGCATCTATTAATCTGCCGAGGCGTTCGGCCCGTTCCAAAATAAACACACACAGACAGATAAATAGTCCGGAAATCAACGTGGAGCAAATGTCCAGGAATGGTCAATTCTCTTTATAAATTTTAGAAAATGAAGCTTAAGTCTTCTAGAAAAAAAAATTAATTATTAATTTAATGTGATTTAAGCAATCAGAGCTATCAATGATTTCACATTCATTCCACATAAAGCATGTTTTTGGGTCCTAAACTACCCGGACAATAGCATAATATTAGCTACGCACGGACTCTCGTCACCTCATGTGCACGTAGCCCCCACAACTAGGAGCACATAATCAATTTAACTCACCTATGGGGTAATTTCCTCGTCAGACTCACCTCGCTCCGAAGACCTGCCACCGGCATTCTACATCCTTCTGAAGGATTGAACCAACGTACAACGCCCCGAAACTAGCCAATGATCAAACAAATTCATTAATATATGCTCAACTATACCTTACAACTCAATTTACAATAATTCCTAACCCCGAACGAAAAGTTGACCAAAATACCCTCGGGCCCACGTGCCCGGAATCTGCAATTTTTTGAAGGTAAAAGTTACCCATGACCTTAGGAATTCAAATATATAACTTTCTCCTACTTCCATTCTCAAAATCGTGGCTAAAATCCAAGTTTTATAATTTTCTAGGTTTCCAACCAAAATCCCAATATTTACACTAATTTCCATGCTTAATCTCATACATAATCAATGTATTTCACTTAAAAGTAATAGGGATAAATTACCTCAACATAGATTATGAAGACCTTCCTTTGAACCCTCCAAAATCGCCAATGAAGTGAGGAAAAATGAGAGAAATGAACCAAAAATCGGACTTTAAAATGACCCCTCTGCCTTCTGTAATTTCCGCTTTTGCGGAAATATAGCCGCTTAAGCGACTCCGCTTTTGCGGTCATAAGGCCGCTTCTGCGGCTTCCCTGGATAAGCCACCATTCCGCTTTTGCGATCGCATCACTGCAGATGTGGTTCCGCTTTTGCGGAGCCTTGACCGCATCTGCGGTCCTTCCCTAGGGTCCTCAAATCAGCTTCTGTGATGCCCCCTTCTGCAGATGCGGTTCCGCTTCTGCGGAAATTAGACCGCATCTGCGGTCCTCAAGCCTTGGACCAAAATCCGCATTTGCGGCTCCCTACTCGCTTCTGCGGTACTGGTTCTGCGGTCAACCAACCGCAGAAGCAAAAATACCAGCAACCAGGTCCTTCAGCCCTCTTCCAAATTCCATTTTCGATCCGTTAGCTACCCAGAATCCACCCGAGGCCCCCGGGACCCCAACCAAACATACCAACCAATCCCAAAACACATTACTGACTTGCTCGAGGCTTCAAATCACATCAAACAATGCTAAAATCATGAATTACACCTCAATTCAAGCTTGAAGAACTTTGAAGTTTCCAACTTCTATTTCCGATGCTAAAACCTATCAAATCACGTCCGATTGACCTTAATTTTTGCACACAAGTCATATTTGACATTACGGACCTACTCCAACTTCTAAAATTGGATTCCGACCCCGATATCAAAAAGTCAACTCCCGGGTCACTCTTCAAACCTTCAAATTTCTATCTTTAGCCAAATGGCTTCAAAATGGCCTACGGACCTCCGAATTTACTTCCGATCGCGCTCCCAACTCCAGAATCACTATACAGATCTACTCCCAGTCTCGGAATCCCAAATGGACATCAATAACACTGAAATGCATTTTAAGCCAAACTGATGAAATTTCTTCTAACTTGCTAACTTCCACAATAGGCGCCAAAATGCTCCCGGGTTATTCAAAACCCGATCCGGGCATACGCCCAAATCCGAAATCATCATACGAACCTGCAGGAACCTTCGGATACCGATTCCGAGGTCATTTACTCAAAAATCCAGTCCTAGTTCATTCTTTTAACTTAAAGCTTCTGAAATGAGAATTCTCTTCCCAAATCAGCTCTGGACTTCTTGAAATTTAACTCCGACCATGCGTGCAAGTCATAATACCTGAAATGAAGTTATTCATGGCCTCCGACTACTGAACGGAGCGTTGGTACTCAAAATGATTGGTCGGATCGTTACATATATGTTGTATGCCCCGTCGTAGCCTCGTCACTACTTCGTCGAGGTTAGGCTCGGTACTTTCCAGTACATGGTGTCGGTTGTAATGATACTGCACTCTGCACTTTCTGTACAGATTTTGGAGCTAGTGGTTGATCGTGAGGTTGGTTGCTATCATTGCTTTTCCGGAGACCCAAGGTAGTCCTGCAGGCATCCGCAGGCCCTAGAGTCCCCTTCTATCTTACTGCATTCTGTTTTACTTTTCTACGACATAGATGCATATTTTCTTTCAAACCAATGTTTGTAGTATTGGTAGACGGTTCGCGAGTTGTGACACTAGTTTTAGGTGGAATTTATTACTGTTTTTGTTGTTCATATAAAGATAATCTTTTAAATTGTGATCTTCCGCATTTATTTCCGCTGATTTACTTTTGTTAAATTTTAATTATTAAAAGATAAAAGAAAAAGGTGAGATATTCTATAACGTTGGCTTGCCTAGTGAGTACAATGTTAGGCGCCATCACGGTCACGACGTGGGAAATTTGAGTCGTGACAAAATGACAAAACTAATCGTATGCAAAACAATTTGGACTTCATATAAAAGCAGTTAAGGGCCCAAGTTAGCCTCCACACTTTGACAAAGAATGCACGCAAACATATTGAGCATTTGACAGTTGCAGATTTTAAACTATTTGAAATTATGGAATCCTATTGGCGTGATCTCTACATGATTCATGATTTTAATACATATAGCAGTTTCAAATGTAAAAAATGTAATCTTCTGAATAGGTGCACAGTTTAGGGAGTCTGATATACATGCTCATCATTGGGAGTACAAGTTACAAGCTATTAATCTTGTAGACATGATTGCTAAGTGAATCTGGATTCTATCATTATAAAGGTAATGTTGTGATTTTGATGTATTAGGTATCTAGTCACTGTGTAATTATGAAATTGTTTGCAAACCTAAGGTTAGAAGCATTAATAGAATACCCTATAAGCAGGATTTCTAGCAATTGACAATTATACTTGATTTTATAATATTTTATCCTTAGATTAGGAATGAAGATATTTGGGAGAGGGTGGGTGTGGCTCCCATGGATGAAAAGATGCGGGAAACACGGCTTATATGGTTCAGACATGTGTGGAGGAGAAGCCTAGAAGCACCAGTTAGGAAGTGTGAGCGGTTGACTTTGGCAGGTACGAGACGAGGCAGACGGCGGCCTAAGAAGTATTGGGGTGAGGTGATCAGGCAGGACATGGCACGACTTCAGATTTCCGAGAACATGTCTCTTAATAGGAACATATGGAGGTTGAGCATTATGGTGGTAGGCCAGGGGGTAGTCGAGAGTTCTTCCCTCTTTGTACCGGGTAGTCTGGTAGAGTTTTGTTTAGGTTTGTTAGCGGTCTATGTTGTGTTCACATTGTTGTTTTACATAGTTTTGTGCTATTGTCCTTTCACTAATTCATTGCTGTTATTTTCTTTCTGGCGCCTTTTGTTGTTACATGCCTTTTCTTTTGTTTCTTTTCTGATATTATTGTCTCTCTTGTTGAGCCGGAGAGTCTCCAAGAAACAACCTCTCTATCGTTTTCAGGGTAGGGGTAAGGTCTGCGTTCACTCTACTCTCCCCAAACCCATTAGTAGGATTTTACTAGGTATGTTATTATTGTGTTGTTTTATAATATTTTATCCTTTTAGGCATACTTTTTAGGCGGGTGATAGTGTAATGAGAATAACAGAAATGACATCTGATTATGCTACTATTGGCATGATATCTACGTGAACATTGCGAAGAATAGGTATTTGCGAATCAATGTAATCCTGTACACATGGTTTCTAACAAGTAAAAGCATAACACATTTGAACCAAGTGAAGAACCTATAGGCAGGATTACTAACACATAATAATCGAACATGTTGGAGCATAATGACGCATTTTTTAGCAAAATAGAATGCCTATAGGCATGGTTTCTAACATAACACCTTTGAGCACAGTAAAGCACATATAGGCAGGGTCTCTACCCACTTTAATGCAAATGTTAAAATAGAACCCCTTTCCCAATTTTACTAATACCCCAAATGTTATTACTACAATTATTACAGACCCAAAATGAATAGTAATAAATTACAAACATAAATAACTATAGGGAGCCTGCAGCAGGCTCAAAGATACACCCGGCCAGGCCAAGCCTTCATTCCTATGGTTCACAATAGCCCATGAATTACATCTCCATTGACATAGGGCAGCCAGAAATCAATTGATTCACCCACTAGGTAGAAAACAGAGTTGAGCCTATAGAACCAAGACCCTAGTGTGTTAGAGTTCCCAAGGGCTTCAAGAACCCAGGGCAGTGCTCATACTAGGGAGGTTGATAGGAGGGATTCAGAGAATAACTAGAGACCAAGTCCTGGTGTGTCAGAGTTCACAAAGGTCTCAAATGAATCTCGAGCAGTACTCACACTAGGGAGGTCAAAGGATAGAACCTAAGTAGCTTTGGCTTTCAGCCGGCTAAGAATAAGAACCAAACAGTAAGGGAATAGGCTAATTAAGGGAAACACTGAGGGGCACAAACAGATTCAAAGTGAGCACATAGGATGGGCAATAAAACATGCTTAGATTTAAGAATAGTCTTAATAAAATTAAGAAAAAAAACAAGTTCAACACATAATGCATAACAAGACAAATTGCAAGACAGTCTTACAGTAAGAAAAAAAAGAGAGTTCAGATTATGCTAGTTTCACGAGAAGGGATCATATCAATTAACATTAGGACTTAACATGTTGAGAACTAATTAAGGAAATTACTAGAGAAGTCAAGACATGATGAAAACAAGATCAAAACAGGCTACATTACAGCAAATTCAGAAACAAACTTGTTATTTTCTCAATGAATATACTCATATTGAGTCAACTAATTTCCTAGACAGGGATATGAAAGCATGTTCAAATAACAGGGCTAATAGCAAACTCAAACACTCAAGAGATGGCTATCAGTGACACACAAGCTAGGTAGAATTAAAAGAAATTAATCGACTCAGGTCCAAGCCTGTCTCAAACTACAAATGGTATCTAGATTGGGAGAAGCTTAAAATTGAAGTAAGATAGTCATAATTGCACATGAGAACAGTCCAGAAACATTTTCAACAACAATCTTCAGAAATGAAAACACATGTTTGATAACAGGTAAGTAGAAGTTAAAAGATAGGGGTTTGGTAACTCACCAGTTATGTGAAAACAAGAAGTAAAGGAAGTCCACAGTGTTATGAAAGTCAACAAAAGAACAAGAACCCAAAATTTTTGGCCTTGGCTTTCAGCCAACTAGGAACCAAAGTGCAGAACAAGATTATTAAAAAGCAAAGAGCACCAATTTAATCTTTTAGTAATTTTTCTTAATGATTCGAGAACTGTTTCAAAGGGGAATGAGGGGGGTTTATTTAGTGTAGAAATCGAACATATAAACATGAAAAGTCATCAGTCAAATACTAGAGAGGAAAGCAATCAAAATCAGTAAGGAAAAGAGAAAATTTTAAAACCCTAAGTTTAGGTAAAGTACACAAATCGGTAAGAATATAAAATAAATAAAATGTAAAAATCAAATATTGCACAGAATAAGATGAACATAGATAGAAATACCATTTAAATCGGAGAATCAAACCAGATTTGGTTATATTTAAAAGAGATCTGAAACCCTAATTCTTAGAGTAAGTACGAACCACAAAGTTAAACAGAGATTCATACTGTAAAAGAACAAGAACGAACATAGACGAAAAATTCAAGTAACTGAACCAAATTTCGTTTGAAGTTGATGATATCCGCTTTTCATGTTTAGGCAAGCGGTATATATAAGGTTCCAGTACCACGGGGAAGTAGAATATGGCAAGAATCGGCCATAGAGTCCCATGTTAGGTGGGATTAGGAAAGGGATTTGGGGGGGAGACGGCTAGGGTTTAAGAGATGAGATGAGAGGATTCAAAGGCGGCGGACGGGTGAGAATGGCTAGGGTTTAGGGGTGAGGGTGTAATTAAAAGGGGGAAATAATGCGGGCCGTTGATCTCGGAGATCACCGGCCATGATTTAAAGGGGTTTTTGGGTCAGGTAGGTTTAGTTGATTGTGTTAGGGTTATTTGATTTGGCTGGGGTGTTTTTGCTAGTGTATTATGTGATTAGGTTGGGGGTTGGTCCGAAAATTAGGTAGATTTCAGGCTAGTTTTTAATATCCAATATTTAATGAATAAATAATTTTCGAAATTATCTCGAGGGGAAGGTGTTAGGCACCCCTCAAGATCCACTAGTGTGGCTCCCGGCTATGCTACAATTATGACTTTAAATGCAAACACGAATAAACAAGCAAGTATTCAAATAAGAAGCATAAAAAGGGTTAATAGAAGTGCTGAAATTTAGAAAGGAAACAGTTTTATGATTGAAGAGATACGCAAGTAAAGGGAAGGGGTCAAACAATTGGTGCAAGCAACTTGAAAGACGTATAAGAAACAGAAGTTGAAACAGCTTTTAAAAATCTGAAAACTATTAAACTAATAAAGAGGGAGGGGTCCTAGGTTTATACATTACATGGATCATTCGCACAACACCGGTACCCAATTGTATGCGTAGTGTTATCGTGTAATCATCATCTCCATGTCTACCATTCCCACCCCGTCAAGGTATTAAAGCGCAGAATGATATCGTTTACTTATTGCATCCTATCAACTGTCCCGATCCTATCAGTCCTGGAGGCAAATGGACTACTAATCCTAAAGGGAAAGGGGTTTAGGGCTTTTAGAAGTTGCAAAGGAGAAAATACTAAGGCTCAACCAAAACAAATAGTTGCAAACAGAAGGGGAAACAGACAAGCAAGCAAGGCTCAAATATGCCTCCATAAATCATCGAAAACCACAGAGTTTAGCATGTCTTTCACGTACTGATTTTTTATCTTATTTGAATAAAGCAGTGAGTGGACTGGTTCAACGCATATTTTTAGGCGAAAAGTCTACATTAGGCATACTCGAATGCAGTTGTTTGAAACTGATCTGATTGACTTAGGTGTTAATTTGAACTAGGCGTGACATATACTGATATTAGAAACAAATGTGCAAACTAACAGGGGTTACCAATTTTAGCGGGAAAATATAAATTTAACAGCTAGTATTATCTCTATTTAGATTCGAAATTTCCTATGGGCATGCTTTCTATATGAATAATGATTTGGACACCTTTTAGACATTAACAAAATCCTATGAGCATGGCATCTATATGCAGTTTTTATTATTTAAACCTACAAATAGTTTGCCTAATGACATTTGCAGAATGCAGCAGTTTGGTAGACCATGTTTATATAAAATTGTGGAACGATTAGAAGTTAACCTATAGGCAGGATATCTATGCGTGTTTGCAGAAATTAAAGATTAAACATATGAGCATGATTTCTAGGTGGATATGCAGAGATGAAAGTTAAAACCTATAGGCATGATTTCTAGGTGGATATGCAGAGATGAGAATTAAAACCTATATGCATGATTTCTTGGTGTGTTTGCAGAAATAAAGGTTTGAACCTATAGGCAGAATCTCTACCCTTGCAGAAAGTAAATCCCATCCTTCTTTCTTTACTAAGTTCCCCAGAGTTTATACAAATTATTACAACCCAAAAGAAACAACTGAAATAATAAAATACATCAGAAATCCTTAGCTGCATCCAAGGAACCTAATTCAGACTTAAGGCCTAATAACATGAGATTGAACCACTTCCGAGATCCAGATTTCCAAGCCTTCTCTTATCTAAGGTGTTTCAGAGATCCAAAGCATTTCAGGAACCCCAGGCAGTGCACACACCCAAGATATTCATAGAAATTGAGTTATGCAGTGTGGAAGAGCCAGCCCTTATGTGACCAAGTTCAGAGGGAGCTCAAGGGTCCCAAGGCAAGGCTCACACAAGAGTGGCAGAACTTAAATTCTAGGAGTTGTGTGTAAGTGCAATAGAAAAGGGTAGGAGGGCTACCCAGGCAGGTTGGTGGTCATGCCCAGCCACAGTACAGACTGGCACACCCCTGACCAAACCTATGATCAAGCACTTAGGGAGTAAAGACCTACTGGAGGTCAAACCATGGCCTGAACAATAATCAGAAGTACTGGCAGGCCAAGGCTGTTACTCAACATACATACAATATGGGAATGGGGAGGGGAAATTGACAAGCTTAGGACCCCAAAGGGTCCAGTTCATAACCATGGACAATGATTCAGGCATTGCCATGTTTCTGAACCATAACTTAAAGTATACAAAGGGGATATGAGGGTTTGGGATTCATTAAAGTATCAAATGCATAACAACAACAGACAGAATTCACATGTAAATTAAATATAGAATTACAAGGGAGAGGGAAACATGTTACAACATGCTAGAAACAAATGTTAACTAAGGAAGACATGAACAGAAGTAGGCAGGAATAAAACACATTGTTGTTGAGACCTGTAAATTAACTGGGACATACCAGTAGAGAAGCAAAAATTGCATAAGAAAGTAGAGTAAACAAAGTCCACAGCAGCACAAGTAGCAGAAAAAGGGAGAGAGTTTTAAGTGAGAGTGATTTGAACTCAGATTTGCTTTCTGTGTTCGTGTGTTCAAAGAAAAGGGAGAAGAGTATTTATAGCTTTGAAAACGTATAGAGA
>MU676413.1:15888-26183 GCA_026770625.1 Nicotiana glauca
TCAAGAACATTGAAGCACACTGCAATTTCAACAGGCGAGTTGCACAAACAACTTTAAAGAAATCGAATAGTCCCCAGAGAAATTAGGGTTTTCAAAAATCAATCGAGTTTAGAGGAGATAAGCAGATAAACAAATAAACAGGTTCAGAATATCGGATAAATCCCAAAAAATTAGGGGTTTCACTATGCTAACTCGGATATAGAAGAAGGTAAATCAAGCGAATACTAACAAATAGAAACTCAAACAAAATCCCAAAATTAGGGTTTTCAACATGCTAACTCAGATAAAAAATAAGGTAAATCAAACGACCATTAACAATCAGACCAAGGAACCCAAACAAAATCCCCAAGAAAATTAGGGTTTTCAACATGCTCACTCAGATAGAAGATAACACAAACAAAAAATACAGTAAAACATGTCGATAATCAAAGAAGAGAGATTCGAAATATCTTAACATAAAACCAGAGTTAAAAGAACAAAGAGTTTTGAAAGCAAAAAATTGGGGAAACCTCGAGAAACATGCTCAGAAAGTTCAAACACACATAGATCTGGGGCAGATCTAAGAATAAATCGAAGGAACCTTAGAGCTAGGGTTTCATAAGAAACTCAGGTGACGAGATAGGCTTTGGAAACCATCGATCTGAGCAGAGAAGTCGAAGATCGAACTCGAATAGCCATGACTGGCCGGACAACGGTTGAAGACGACCGGAGTACAGCCATCGAACAAAGGCTTGGTCGGAACCCTTCAAGATCTGGTCATTGGACCTTTAGAAGCGAGCACGCAGAAGCCATGAGAGGTTAGTATAGGCCTTTGATGAGCCTGAGAAGCCATAGATTAGGGCTTCGATGATAGGCGACGGCTAGGGTTTGAGGTAAGTTGAGAGAGAGTTGAGAGAGGAGATGATTCAGAGGCGGCAATCGAGAAAAATGAGGTAGGGTTTTAGGGTCATTTGAATTAAAAAGGGAAAGGGAAGAGGGGAGCCGTTGATCTAAAGGATCAATGATTGGGATTAAACGGGTTAAATGGGGAACGGGTTTGGGTATGATAGGAAAGGGTATGGGTCGGGTAGGCGTGTTAATTGGGCTGGGTAATTGGGTTTTAAATTGGGGCTGAAATGGAGTACCAAATTGGCTATAATTGAAATGCAATAGAGTGCTCTCAACTCCTCTATCCACCTCCCTGATTCTTCATATCTCAAACTTCCAAAAACCCCTGACAATCAACTACAACTTGATCCACCCGAGAATTCCAACTCCATCTTTACACATAACATGATCCTAGACACACCTAACCCCACTCCCTCCAATGCTCCTAGTCAAAAATCCTATTTACATACCTAGATGACACATAATGATAATTCACTATCTATGACTGAATCCTGCCAAAACTTTTCCATGATGCTTGATAATGAATTAGAGGCACCAGCTGATGAATCAAATTTCATACATATATCAATGGAAGAAAAAAATCGAATTTATAAACCTTGGCAAAATGCAGTAATTGTTAAGATCTATGGTCGTAAGGTAGAACATCAACTACTTTGTCAAAAAATCTATACCTTATGGCAACCTACAGAGAATCTACCTCTCATCGACTTGGGTTCGAATTTCTTCCTCCTAAAGTTTTAAAAGGAAGAAAATAAAAATTGTGCATTACATAATGGACCTTGGTTTATTTTAAATCACTTTCTTTTAGTACGACAATGGGAACCGAAGTTTATGGCCTCAAAGACAAGTATCAATTATTCTGCTATATGGTTACGATTGCCAGAATTACCTACCAAATTTTACGACTTGCATATTCTACGGAAAGTGGGAAATAAAATTGGACAATTACTCACTGTGGATAATTGTACTTCTTCCACAATAAGGGGTAGGTATGCTCGCTTATGTGTGGAAATTCCGGTTGATCAACCTCTAAAAAGCCATGTTTATATTGGAAATCATAAACATACCATATTATATGAAGGATTAAATTTGTTATATGTCAAATGTGGTCGCATGTGGCACAATCAAAGGACCTGCACCTACAAACTAATGGATGAACAACCACTACCTTCTTCTACTACCACCTCCACTTCTCCTCCACCTTACACCAATACTTCCAAAGAAGAATGGAAAACAGTACAATTTTCAAAGAAGAAAACAAATCATTACAACACTGCTACTCCCAAGAATTACAAAGGTATGTTATCTCCTAACCCTCCTATTACTTCCTTTACCCAATTAAATTTGCATAATGAAAATCCTAGCCCTAACCTCATGAATGCCAATAAACCATCTATAAACCCTTCTTTAGATAAAAATCATTTATCTTCATTAAGTAAACAAGATTTGGATAAATCTGATCCACCACTTCCGCAAGCAAAAAATCCAAACTTCGCCCCTTCCAATACTACTCAAGTGCCTATTTCCTCGGTCAAAGCACCATTTGGTCTTCCTTCAAGACCTATAATAAGCCATGCAACGTGACACGTCCACTTAGCACCTATGCACACACAGTCACCTCCTCGCCCTATCTCACCACACATGCAAACTCTAGACCAAAACCTACCAAACCATTCCACATCTGCATTACCCTCATCCCCTTGCCCTAAACCTAATGTTATAATTCCCACGCATATAGGCAATGATAATTTGCCTAACTCTGCTGAAGCCACCAAAACACTACTCGCACATCAATCACTCACACCGCCCTTGTCCTCCATTGGAGCACCACACCCTAATGATATTTCAAGTCTGGAGACTATTAATCAAATGCCTTCAAATCCTATAGTCCACTCCTCCACTAACTCCAAACTTTTACACAATGTTCTCTCCAAATCTCAACTATCTACGAAGACACCAAGCCAACAACAACCAGTCCAACCACCGTCTGCTACACAATAACACACCCCACTCACGTCCACCCCCACATTTGATAATGGAACCAAACACCATTGTCTACACTGCACAAACTCCACATGCACCCATACGGCTCACATCGTAGATCGAGACTAGCCTTCAGAATCATGCTCTTACATTCACGATGGAAGTTAATTGCCAGGAAGTAACAATTCTTGTAAATCACCCAAGGGACCTTGCTCAGATAGTCATGAAAGGTATGCAGCTGGGAATAGAGATCTATGGCAGGTACCACCTAGTCGATGACATAGGCACCTCACTTGGGGTCATACCAATAGCCTCCCCTTCCCACTCCATACTGGGACCCCACCCATCTCCACCCCCATATTCTCCAAATGCCCTATTACCCACAACCACACCACACCACTCCATGGATACAACCATATTGGGATCCTCCAGTACCTCCAACCCAAGTATTATGACCCAACAACTCCCCCCAAGGCAAGTCCCAATCCAGTTGAACATGACCCAAGCTTTCAAGAGGAATTAGATGCAACCATCGTATACAGCAGAGAAACAAGGCCAATCCATGCACTACTAAATGGCATAAAATTCTTCGTCTAGAAGGAGGAGTACGAAAGAAAGATTTACATAAGGTGTCCTCCAAATCTTCTCTCCACCTCCTTTCGTCTGAGACCCACAACCAATCCAGCAGTGGGGAAGTATGCGATGTTGTTGATGCCCACCTTCATTCTTCGCCCAGGGGAGACCAGTGCTCAGACGAGTCACAGGGATAGCCAGTCACTTGAATCAGTTGATAATCATATGAATTTGATCATTTGGAATTGCAGGGGTGTCCATTCAAATGAGTTTAGAAGAAATTTTAGGTCTCTCCTAGACTACAATAGGCCTTCACTCGTAGTGCTCTTGGAAACACACAGTCACAGTAATCAAGCTATCAAGGATGACTTTAACTTTACATGACTAATAGCGGTTCCAGTTATTGGCCAATCGGGGAGAATTGCTATACTAGTTAGCAGACGTGTTGCATGTTTAGCATGCTGACTCCACTGGCCAAGAAATCCACTGTAAAGTTCAGGTACTGCCTCACCCTTTTACATTTATGCTTTCTGCAATTTATGCAAGTACTAGTTTAATAAGTAGACAAAAGTTATGGCATAATTTAATGTGCATACATGATCAGTATCAAGGGCCTTGGGTAATTCGGGGAGATTTCAATGAAATACTAGAGGCGGGGGATAAGTTTGGTGGGTTACCTATTAATAAATCGAGAGTAAATAAATTTTTGGATTGTATAAATTATTGTCACTTGACTGACTTAGGCTATAAGGACAGTAGGTATACATGGACAAATGGTAGACATGATTCTACTAATATACTAGAATGTATAGACCGTATTTTAGCTAACTATGAGTGGATTAGGCAATACCCAAATGCCCCAGTAACAAATCTTTCTCGTACCCATTCGGATCATTGCCCGCTGAAATTAGAACTACAACATATTTCTCTACCTAGGAAAAAGGTTTTTAGGTTTGAAACTATATGGGATTCTCACCCTACCTTTCCTTTTCTAATTAACCAAGTATGGGCGGAACAACTGCATTTGTTACCTGCTATTACTAAGTTTACCAATACAGTGCAAGATTGGAACAACACCACTTTTGAAAATATTTTTAAACGCAAGAAAAAATTACTTGCCCGACTAAGCGGGATTCAATCCTCCCAACATTACACTACCAGTCAATTCCTTCATAACTTAGAACATATACTTACTCTTGAATTTAATAATTTATTAAAGTTGGAAGAAGACTTTTGGAAGCTTAAGTCACGAGTGGACTGGTTAAATAATGGATATGCAAACACAAATTTTTTCCATTTAAGTACTTTGAATCGTAGAAGACATAATAGTATAACTGCACTTCAGGATCAAGGAGGAAATTGGACCACTGATCTTATTTGTATCCGTGATAATATTATTCAATATTACCAATGATTATTTGCAACTCAGCAGCTTAGTTGCACTACAAATCCTAGAATACAACCTTCAAATATTTTATCATTAACGGACCAATCTTGCTTAACAAAACCCTTGCAAGATTGGGAAATCATCCAGGCTATTAAATCTTTTAAGCCTTTAAAGGCACTAGGGCCGGACGGACTTCATCCCTTTTTCTATCAAAAGTATTGGCATATAGTGGGTAATTCGGTAAAGGCTTTTTGCCACAAGACTTTCAATGAACATCAAAATAAGCCCTTCATCAATAATACTTACATTTGTCTAATACCAAAAAATAAACATGCTGCTACTATCTCTCAATATCGACCTATTAGTTTATGTAACACGATCTATAAGGTAATTACCAAAATCATTGTTAATAGACTCAAGCCTTTCCTGCAATTTTTAATTGACCCTACTCAGTCTAGCTTTCAGAAAAATAGGCGAGCAGCGGATAATGTAATTATAGTTCAAGAACTAATTACAAAATTTCAAAAAATGAAAGGTTCTAATATTAATATGCTCCTTAAATTGGACTTGGAGAAAGCCTTTGACAAATTAGAATGGTCCTTTATACATTACTCTCTAAGTTCTCTTAATTTCCCCCATACTTTTATTAAGTTGATTATGCCCTGCATTACCACTAGTAATATTGCTATTTTGCTAAATGGTAGCCCCATTGATTACTTTACACCTACCCGGGGTATCAGACAAGGCGACCCATTATCACCTTACCTGTTTATACTATGTCTAGAAATGTTATCCAGAAAAATTAACACATCAGTAGACTATAACTCTTGGATACCAGTATCACTTAGTCACAATGGGCCTAAATTGTCACATTTATTTTTTGCCGATGATATTATTTTCACATCCAAGATAACGGATAATTCATGTCAAGCTATGGTTAATTCACTTACTAAATTTACAACCCAATCCGGACAGACCATCAATTTTGAAAAATCAAAAATCTTTTTTTCAAAAAACTAATCATTCAATACGAGGAATCACATCCTCAGAATGTTCCAAATGACTGAGGGGAAAATATTTGGTAAGTACTTAGGGTTTCCAATTTTCCTAAACATGCCCTCAAAAATTGACTACCAATTCTTAATAGAGAATTTCAAAACTAAATTAGCGGGGTGGAAGACACATTTCCTAACAAAAGCAGGAAGAGCCACACTAATTCGTTCCACACTCAATGCTATTCCAAATCATGTTATGCAATATATTAAATTACCTTCACACGTCATTAATTTGCTTAATCGTTATCAAAGAAATTTTCTATGGGACACTCCACCTAATTAAGTGGTCTACTGTCACGCAATCTTTGGATAAAGGGGGTTTAGGAATACAAAATCTATTATTAAAAAATCAGGCCTTGCATGCCAGCCTTGCATGGCGACTATTTCAAAATCCTCATCACCTATGGGCACAAGTTTTACTATGTAATTATCTAAGATCCTCTCGAATACCTCAGCAACAAAATGCAATGATTTGGCGTAATGTAATGAGAGGATGGAACTATTGTAAAATGGGTTTCAAATGGAATATAGCCACCGGGCGACATATAAAATTCTGGATGGATCCTTGGATTGGGCAGAATTATATACTTCGTCACCAAATAACTGGTCCTCTTCCAAAAGGGGAGGAGAATAAAACTATTTCAACCTACTACTATAATCAAAAGTGGAACCTCCATTTACTGCCAATGGAGTTACCTGTTAATGTATCTCTCCTTATCTCTAATATTTACATGTCTATTCAATCTTCTACATTTGATAAAATATATTGGGGACTTACGCCAACTGGATTGTTCTCAGTAAAGTCTATGTATAACTCTTTTACAACTACTATGACGGATACTCAGCCACCTAACTACAGCTGGATTTGGAAACTTGCGATTCCACCAAAAATATCACATTTCATTTGGCTAGTTTTCCATGGCAGGCTTCCAATAGCAACATATCTACAAAAGCTAGGTATTATTACTTCAAATATTTGTGCAGTGTGCCACTTACATCCTGAAACATTACAGCACATATTTGTTGACTGTATCCCTGCTAGATATCTGTGGCATAAAGTTCACATTTCCACACAAAGTATAAATCTATTTCGATGTAGTAGTAATCATATTATCTATGTTAAGGAATTTATACATCAACCACTACAACATACTGATTATAACGTTCAAAATACTACTCTTATCCCTTTTGCATTATGGGAATTATGGCTCGCACGAAATCAAACCACTATGGAGCATAAGCAATGTTGTTTAAATGTTCAAACTGTTGTTAATAAAGCTGTTGAATTCTACCATCTCACAAAACACAAAACAAAGGATAATTTAATTCCATTATATGTGAAATGGCACCCTCCAGCTCCCTATTTATATAAACTCAACATAGACGTCAGTTGTACACCAAATAACTCTAAGTATGGAATAGGAGGGGTCTTTAGGAATACAAATGGAGGTTGGATCCTGGGTTATATAGGGAATTCATCACCAGGAACAACTGTTCAACTGGAACTCCTTGCATTTCTCAAAGGACTGATGCTTGTTGTACAAAAAAATTTACAGCCCTTGGTTATTGAAACTGATGCACAGGCCATCATTGGTATGTTTAACTCCAACACCATGCAATATACTAATATTATTAACGATTGCAGGTTGTTACTTATACAACTAGATAGCCCACCTCTTTGGAGTATCTACAGAGAACAAAACTGTGTGGCAGATCTACTAGCCAAATATGGAGCCATGCATGTACGAGAAACTTGTGTACTGTTTGAAGAACCGCCACTTGTTGTGCAATCAACGTATAACCAAGATCAAGAAGGAATGCTACGGAAAAGGATGATGAATACTACTTCTAATATATGTAATAGTACTAGTTTAGTTAATGATACTTGCATTAGTCTAGGTAGTGTTGTATCTAGTAGCTATAACACTAGTATGTTTGTTTCTCCTTTTGCAATAGCTAATAGACTCCCTACTGGAGCTTTGGATAATAGTATTGCAAATCCAATGCCTATAATGCATCACCTAAACACCTCTATAAGAGTTTGATTGCATTTTTTTCACCAAAAAAAATAAATCATAAATAGCCAATTTTCCCCTTTTAATTTTATAAAAATAGTAATACTGATTTTAAAAATAAATTAAATGTACTGTGTAAATAAGTATTATATAAATATTAATTAAAAAATGCTGGGATTAATTTTATAAACGTAAAAATGTCATAAATTACAAGATAGGCTATAATTGCAATTATATGCAATTTAGCTTTAAAATACCAAACAAATTTGTAAAAAATATACAAAAATTACTTTAATTATATTTAGGTGTAAATATGAAAATACAATGAATTATTCACCAAGATGATAATTTTGGGAATAATTATTGGATTTTGTTGTGTAAAATAGGCAATAAATTAGTTTTAAAAAATCGTCAAAAATGTCAAAACTCTTGGATGTGCTTATATATGGACCAATATGCTATTTTAAAAATATTTAGGTATAATAAATACTTAGGGAAAAATTGGGTATCAACAGTGAGTAATAAAGGTAAATAATAACTGAGCAGTAAGAAATCACGTATAACAGATCATCATGCTGTATAGAAGTAGTGTAAACCCTTTTCAGAAAAACAGTGAAGCTGTGAAATCTTTAGAGAAATATCTTAGCTCAGTTTAAAACCACTTTTAAAAATGGCTTTTTCAGCGGTTATGCAAATGAATGCAAACAAATTGTGCAGATAAGCACAGAACTCCGCTCCTTGGGCGCAACACTCGGTATTCAGATAAGGCCAGAATATCAGGTAAATATTGCAAGAAGTAACACAAACAACAGATAATGGCAGACAAATGAAATAAAATAAACACATAAATTAGTACCAGTACCACTACGACATGCAGCTCGATCCACAGATCGCTGCGACGTGCAGCCCGATCCATTTAACGTCGACGGAGCTCACTGGGGGTGTGAAGACTCCGGGAGGGGCCCCTTACGGCCCAAGCGCAATATCAAGCCATCTCGTGACATCAAATCTAGGCCCTCGGCCTCATATCAGTATCAGTATAACACTGTTGCAGCATGCAGCCTGATCCAAAATTATCCTCACAACACAGGCCCTCGGCCTTACTCAGTCAAAAATCACATAAGCCCCTCAGGCAACAGTAAAACATGATGCTCAGCCCAAAAATTAGTATTGGAAATATCATTTCAAGAGTTAAAGCAAAATAAACTTGGCTGAGTTTTAAAAACAGTGGAAAGATACATGACTGAGTTCAAGTATGAAATCAAACAGTGAGGAAATATCAACAACCATCCCCGAAGGAGTTCAAATAGTTGGCACGAAGCCCAAATATGACAATCAGCCCAAATCATGATGATAACAAGTAAGTTTCCATCAAATATGCGGTTGAATCGTCAGTCGGGACGGACCAAGTCACAATTCCCAATAGTAAAAGACCCCACGCTCGTCATCCAGCGCGTGTCTCATCTCAATATAGTGCTACGATGTGCAATTCGGGGGTTTCAAACCCTCAGGATATTATTTACAATCATTACTCACCTCGAACCGGCGAAATCTCTAGCTCGCGATGCCTTTGCCTCTTAATTCGTCCTCCACGCGCATCGAACCTATCCAAAATCAGAACGAATACATCACAATATGCTAAGGGAGCAAAGCCCAAGCAAAAACAATCAAAAAATATCAAAATTCCCAAAATTAGCAAAACTCGAGCCCCGACCCCACTTCTCGAAACTCAGAAATTTTTACATCAACGAGTTCTTTATCTCGCCACGAGTCTATACATATCAAGAACTCCCAAATCCGAGCTCAAATGACCTATCAAAACCCAATTTAAAATATCAAAACTAAAGCCCTAGTTCTTCCCCATTTTGCTAAGTTTTCATGAATTTCTAAGTCGATTCTACAATTAAACCATGATTTTAGTTCATAAAACTTACCTCCAATCAATTCTCTTCGAAACCCTCTTCAATTCCCGTCCAATAGCTCTCAAAGATGCTCAAAAATGGTAAAAGATAACTTAGACTCGCGGCGAAAATGCTTTAAAAACTATTCTACCCAGGTGACAATTTCTTCTATGCGAACGCGAGGGCCTTCTCGCGTTCGCGATGCACAAAAATTCCACTAACCCATTTTACCCTTCGTGAACGCGGTTCCTCATCCACAAACGCGATGCTATAACTGATACAACTATGTGAATGCGAGCCTTATGATGCGAACGCGAAGAACAAATATTACGGGACTTCAAATCCTTCTATGTGAACGCAAGCAGCCTTCCGCGAACGCGAAGCACCAGCTCTCAGACCTATGCGATCGTGAACCACTGAGTGTAAACGCGATGAACAAAGTTCCAACCTCCCAATTTTTCTTCTACGCGGTCGCGACCCCCCCCCCCCCCCC
>MU676413.1:35201-78965 GCA_026770625.1 Nicotiana glauca
CCCTTCGCGAACGCGATGCCTCATCCACGAATGTGATCCTCTAACTGATACAACTACGCGAACGCGAGCCTTATGTCGAGAACGCGAAGAACAAATATTACGGGACCTAAAATCCTTCTATGCGAACGCGAGCAGCCTTCCGCGAACGCGAAGCACCAGCTCTCAGACCTATGCGATCGCGAACCACTGAGTGCAAATGCAATGAACAAAGTTCCAGACTCCCAATTTTTCCTCTACGCGATCGCGACACCCCCTGCGATCGCGATGAACAAAATCTCTGCAACACATCAATTGGAAAATCTGTAACTTCCAAATGCTAGAATTGGTCAGTTTGACCATCCGAAATCACCCCGAGGTGCTCGGGACCTCAACCAAAAGTGCCAACACATCCTAAAACATCACCCAAACTCGTTCCAATCATCAAAACACATCAAACAACATTGAAGTCATCAATTCCCATCGAATCTAAGCCTAAGTTCTTATGAAACTTCTAAAACACGCTTTTGACCAAAAACCAGACCAAACGATGTCCGAATGACCTGAAATTTTGCACACACATCAAAAATGACATAACAAAGTTACAACAACTCTCGGAATCTCATTCCGACCCTCGGATTAAAATCTCATCTGTCAACCTGAATTCGCCAAAATACTAACTTTGCCAATTCAAGCCAAATCCTTCCACGGACTTTCGAAATGCATTCTGATCGCGCTCCTAAGTCATAAATTACCCAATGAAGCTAACCAAATCATAAAAACTCTGACCCGGTCTCATATACTAATAAGTCAACTCTTGGTCAAACCTTTCAAATTCAAAGCTTTCAACTGAGACTGTTCTTTTCAAATTCATTCCATTTCTTCTGAAAACTAAAACCAACGATCTACGATGACCATAATATATTACTCGGGGCAAGTCATGCCTGAAAACTGCCGATCAAAGTGTAAAAGCTCAAACAACCGATCGGGTCGTTACATTATTGGACATGTATGTATAATAAAAATGTAGAAATAAATTTGCTTAAAGTCTTTATAAATTATGAAAAATTATAAAAAATATTTGTGTATGATTATAAATCAAATGATAATGCATATGCAATATTTTGGAAATATGAGGGAAAAATTGGGTATCAACATATAACCTATATCAAACGATATGGATTACTCTGTTCTTATAAGTAACAATTTAGCTATTAAGTGGAGATACTCAATAAATTATTTTGCTAAACCAGTTGTGATGTAAACCAACTTATCAAGATAAACTATCTTGAATAGAAAATCTGGAAATTATGCTCTAAATTAAATTATTGAGCAAGTTACCTCAAAAATACCATGTTGCGGGTTAATAATAATCGCACATGTAAACATCTCATAGATGCATCTTATATAGTATATATGACAGGTGAATGGGCATATATTCACCTTTGATATTTCTAGCATTCATGGGATTCGATCCATATTTTAGTTGGTCAATTAATTAATGAGAACAAACAACATTAGAGAATTGATAAAGAATTTACCCATGTGAATTCTTTTTTTTTGCACATCATACTTAAATTAATATGGCTAAACCAGTTATGACAACTAGATAAATTATCAATGTTGATAAACTTCAGGTTCACACCATGACGTGTGCAATTATCAATAAACTCTAAATTTATTACGATGTGGGTTTTTATATCAATAAACATTCAGTTTACTGCGTCATGTAATTTCACCATATTCTTTATTTGTGTAATACAAATTAAATAATAAAGCGGGTAGTTTTTATACATATTACCCCGCTATAGTTGTAGTAATATAAAGATATTAAATCTTTTGATTATTTATAGTTTTAATATAACCAACCGCTTTCGCGAATACTTTAGAAACTCAATAAGTTTCTTTTAAACTTACTACAACACAATGCCTTATTTAATTAATTTTATTCCTCCAAAATACTAATTGTTGGTTCTTCCACAGCTCTCAATTAATTTGGTATTAGCACATATACATATGATGAATATCTCTTAAAAATAGAAAGTTATACCATTATGGTCATGGTCAAAATTAGATGCAAGATCTGTTTCTTGCATTATTGTTATCCTTTAATAATCACATTATCAAAAAAAATTGGCGTACAATAGGTACGTGACCAGTGACCATTCATGCCATAATCATGACATTATTATCTTATATCATCTCAAACATCCTTCTAGAGGTGAGTGTGGTATATTCACTACCACTAGCATGTTCATATTATTCCAAGAATGAATGTGTATTCATAAAACACATGTTATCACATTCACATCATGAATGAGCCATAATCATCTATTTGTGCTTTACAAAACCTCATGTCAAATTGATGATAAATATTACTTTCACAAAGTGAAGGATTATTTTGAGACTTCTGATTGTTCTCATTACCACAACGATGATGATTATAATTTCGTCTATTGCCACGTCCATATCTATTATTACCTTCACGGTAATAATTTTGTTTTCTTTCAGATTTATCACATATTGCTATCACATCCTCTTAAGAGAATGAGAATGAAACAAATTCAATGGGACGAGTTTTCACTTCTTGTGCCCATAATCATATATGAATTTGATCATTTCAAGCCATAGAAATTTTACCATTTCGGGTTGTTATGATTGTCGCACCTCCTTTTTCCGAGCTTTAGGCTTTTACTACACCCCGGTGAAGGGTATAATAAAAAAAAAGTTTTTCCACTTTAAGGACAATCGAAATGGGATTCGTTTTTATTTAAGATTCAGAGTCGCCACTTGGGAGATTTATGGTGTCCCAAGTCACCGGTTTGAATCCCGAATCGAGGAAGGGTTTGACTCTGTTTAACAGTTGCGAACTAAAAATCCGGGTAAGGAATTCTGTTAACCGGGAGAAGGTGTTAGGCATTCCCGAGTTCCGTAGTTCTAGCGCGGTCGCTCAACTGTTATATTTGGCTAAAATTTAATCTTTATACATGTTACCCTATTTGTGCAATTTAGAACTAATTACCGCTTTTTGTCAATTATTTTATTTAAGAAAGTGAACGTCGTTCAAGAACATGTTTTCGGATCACGTCATATGAAATGCACCCGGATCCTCGACACATTCATATTCAACATTTTCGGACTTGGATTTGGGTTGCATGAAATGCACACCCGTATTTAGGAAGATAAGATTATTAAAAATCACGCCTAGTGCGACTAACATATTATTATCTTTTGGGAAGGCCGTGAAATTCACTAAACGGCCTGTCCCGAATTTCTAAGTATTTTATTAAGTAATTAATGAGGGCCGCAATTGTGTATTTTGATTTGGCGAGGCTCGTCACGTTTTTCATTTATTAAAGGCCAAACTAAAGTAGCTAAATTTTTTATTTTTGTTTTGTCTCTAAAGATTCAATTAATCCACGATGATAATTTTGAAACTCGAATTCAAGTACGAATTCAAACAAAAGGGTAAAACTTTTTAGCTTGAACCCGCTACCTAATTCAAAACCCAATTTTATATTAATTCCCATGATCTTAAACTATTTTCAGCTTATACTGATGTATTGGGCCTCAACAGTTAATCCTAGGACTATAGAGAGCAACTAACTGATTGAATTAATGTAATAAGACTGGATTTGAGGATGGGTCGGTAGGTCCAAAACTAATTACTTAGCCCAGTTATTAATCAAATGATAAGATTTCAATTTTTTTTTTTAATGAACCTCTAACTTTCTACGTTAGTCTGGATACTAGCACTTCAATCATTCACACAAAGAACTGATAAACAAGTAATCTAATGACATTGTAGAATCCAGTAACAAAATTGCAATTATGAGAGAACAAATATGTAATTCATTATATAGATTTGTAAGTTTGCAAACTATTGATATAAAAGAAATAGATATAACTTTTGTGTACGAATTTGTAGACTATTAAACTAAACGAAGCTAGTATTAAAACGTGATTCCAGCATTAATGTTGAACCTTATCATTATCAAATTCTTTGGGACCTGGATTTAGCTACAATTCAATATCCATTCACATAGCATTCAAATTCTAAATGAAATAGGATGTACTATATTAAACAATTGTATTAAACAATTCACTAACACTAATTTTAACAGTCCAGAAGTCTTCTCAATATCATTACTATTATTCAAAGAGCATTGCATACACAAATCAAAACTAACTATGTAGCAGTACATTCATTTAATACTTTGCTCATTATTAAACTTCAGAAATGGATACAAATATGTCTGATTCTTCACAAAGCATCTGAGGTAGAAGTACCTGGAAAAGTAAAATGAAATGTGAGTGAAGGAGGTGAATCAATAGCAGTAAAGCAACATGCAGCAATCGCAATCAGCAGCAACAAGGAGAATTGAAGCTCAAATCAAGCCAATACGAGCCCAGGGAAAATTAACATAGATGTAACAAAATCGGGAGGCCAAAACACCCTGATTTTGATCCAAATTGATTTGAAACCACAACTAGCAGGCCTCAACAATTAGCAGGCTAATGGAACAATAAATTTTTCAGTTTTCTACTGATTTTTTGATTTTTTTTTTTTGGATTTTTTGAAAGAAATTCAGATTTAGAAAATAAAATTATGATCTGAAATTTTGAATTTCAGATCTAGAATGGGCAAATATTTTTTGGGAAATTTTTTGGGTTCAAAAAACTTGTTTATTAAGGCATTGGGATGCCTATTTATAGGCACAATTGAGGGGCAGAATGTTCTAGACATTTTACTCTTTTTCCCTCCCATTTAATTTTAAGTATTGCATATTAAACCTTCAATTCCTAACTTGTTTCTCAAGTTACTACCCTAAGTTTATTGAATTCTACACTAAAGTCCTATTCTAGAATATTCTATACCCATACAATTCCTATACTACCCCTACTTCATTTCAGAATTTACCATTTCTAATAAATTTGCCATTTTTCTATGTCCAAACTACCCCTGAGGTTCCCTAAAATTACTATCAGACCTACCCTTGAAGTTCCTTGCTAATTACCCCAAAATAACCAACCCGTTACCTTGACCACAATCAACTATTCAACATAGTTGAAATTCGACTTAATCCAAACAATTCCTAGAGTTAATCTCATCACCAGTCTAATTACCAATAATCAACTGGATTAAACCAACTAATAGAACACAGATCAAACCTAAGGCAAAACATGATTAATTGACTACAAAGAACAAATATTCAGATGAGAAAATACCCTGTCGATTGAAAAAAGAAAACTTAAACTCTAAACCTTTAATCAAGGATCATGTATTAATCTCAGTTTCATATCATCAATCATCAATAGAAAACCAATCAGCAAAGAAACAACCAAGGGATTAATAATACAATTTGAATTTGGCTTAGGCCATTATGAAGGGGAAAAAAATGGCAAGACAGTTTTATTTGTAAACTTGAAGGTTGCAACAGATTGTAATATTGATTTAATAACCCATTTCGGTCTACATGACTTAACCTACAAATACGAGAATAAACTAGAATCCACGCAAATAATCAGAAAAAAGCAAAAGAAGAGGAAGGAAAGAAGAAATTACACTATAACAATGGGATAGAAGAAATACCTATCGAAAACCCGGACAGAAACAACGAGGATCTTCGATTTAACTTCCCGAATAATACCACCCACTTGTTCTTCATCGGGACCAAACGAACCTCGGATTTGAAATCTGAAAAAACGTTGGACTCGTTCGCAGGAAGGGGAACGATGGATTTGCAAGGAGGGAATTCTGGTGGCTTGGGATATCAATTTGGGGTGATTTGAGGCGGCGCCACCACCGGAGAATCTTGTGGCGGTGCTATGGTTTATGATTTCAATTCGATTTTTGACGAGTTGAGCTGTGATTCGGAGGGAATGGCTTGGATATTTGGGAAGAGGAGATAGAAGGGAGTTTGGGGTGCATTTTTTGGACGGATTGGCCATGAAGGCGTTTGCCGCCGGCGGTGGTTCCGGCAAAGCTCAGAGGTGACACGGGAAGAGTATACTATGGAGACAAGTTATGTCTTCTAGGGTTATTAAAAAAAATATTTTTATTAATTGCTAAGATTGAAGATGGACCGTCGGATCAGGGGGAAATCAAGGGTTAAGATTAACGACGCCCAAACGACGTCGTTTTGGGTGAACAAGGCTGGACCGGGTGGGGGTGATCAATTGGGCCTGGGCATGGGTATCTTTGCTTTGGGCTGGCAGATTGGGTGCAAAATGGCCCCATTTGGTCCTTAATCCAAGCTATTTTCTTTGTTTTCCTTTTGCTTTGTTTTTTTTCATTTTTTTTTGTATTTTGCATTTTTATTTTTCGTTATTATTATTTTACTAATTTTGTATAAAGATGTAGAACCAAGATCTAACATAATTCGAATTTAAACTATTTAACTCTTAAAAATAAAATGTAATCAATTAACAATTAAAAGTGCAACTAAACTATTTTTTTTTTTGTGATTTTTTCATTTTTGTAAAACAACTAATTTGCTAATTAATCCTAAAAATATAGAATTAAATTCTAAATGCTAATGCAATATTTTTGTATTTTTATATGACTTAACATGCACAAATAACATGCAAACAATCAACACGAAATTCACAAAAAATGTAAAATAAGGAAAAATCTTTTATTTGAATTTTATGGGAATAACTCATATATAGGGCAAAAATTACGTGTTCACAATGATTTCTCACAAACTCTATTAGTTCCATAGACAATCATCATGCTCAATATTATGTACAAATTGAGCACCATATGCATATCCCAAATTAAAATAACCTCCCTCCACTCGATTAGTTAGAGTCTCGTATGGATAACGTGTTATAAAATAATAAAAAAAAGAAAAAGAATAAAAATAAGAAAAGAGTATTGCAGAGAAAAGTATAGAGGGAGAATTTTGTTGATTTGGGATTAATTACAATGGAATAGAACCCCACTATCAATAGGAAAAAAATGACTTAGCCATCAGGTAATAATCCCTAAAATCTCTTTAAAGTATAGATATTCACCTTAAATACATTTCTATTCATAACATATATTTTGTTATATTGAATTAAATATACATAATTTTTGAAATCTTGGAGGATTGTTAGAACCTTGCGAACCAATTTAATAAAGGTAAGCACTTAAAAACCAATTTTGATCTTTTCCTCTAGTTTCTTCATTTATATCAAGGATAACTATGAATAATAATATACGAATTATTATGCGAGCAAAAATATAAGGATTATATATAGTGATTGCCTCTTTAGATAATCATTGATATACATAATATTATTCACAATTTATAACACATGCAGTAATATTGATGAAAATAATATACTAATATGTAAATTTTGCATGTGGATATTAGTAGATAAGGTTTAAATATCTGCACCAAAATCCAAAAATATTATTTTTTGTGTCTTAATTTATGTGTCATACATTGATTAGTATGTTTAAAAAAAATACTATAATTTCTTATATAAAAATAATTTAAGTTTGAAAAGTTTTTGTTTTACGAGGGAGTAATTTTCTAGAATTCTTTATTTTCAATCAGTTTTAATGCAAGATGTCCTAATATATAGAAGAGCCTTGGAAGCAGTTGACCGTTGTCTTGCCAGCTTGCCGACCGAGGCCTTCTTTCGATATTTTAAGATTTTTATGTATTTATATTGTTGTACTCATTTGTTCTGTACGTGTACCTTTCATGTCATGGACATTATAACAACATTGTTTTTGCTCACTTCTTGACACGCGTGAAAATCTAGCAGAACAAGTGGGGCCCAATTGTATTTTCTTTTAACACATACGGCTTGCAGCCATTCACCAGGTACATCCTCTGACCTGTGGGACCTACTTAGTAATAGCCAAATTATTAATTTTATCACCGAATAAAATATCATGCCACTTTTTTTCTCTCTAAATTTTATAGCTCATGTGCTTTAATAATCACGCCCAACTCTAGTCCTAAAAAGGATAAGTGGTCGCTGCAAATATAATCCGATCTAAAAGTCCGAAGTCGAATTCCATAGAGAACTAAGGCTTAGATGTATCTGTTTAATATCACCAAGAAGACAAGATTGAACACTTTTCTAAATTATAAAGATTGAAATTTATATTTCTAACTAATTAACTAGCAAATACTACAAAGCAGTAAAATTATCAACTAACGAAACAAAGAGTTAGAGACTAAATTAAGCAGATCTAGAGTTATGATTTCCCCCGTCGTTGATTTCCTTGGTTGTATGTTTCTTATAGCGTTGACTTAGCTGCCTCTATCAATCATGAACGCTCAGACTATCATAACTCTTTCTCGAGCAATTATGATAATTTACTAGACGCACTTTCTCAAGTTACGCTAGCTAGATTCACATTACAGTTCACTTAGATTGCACCCGAGGTATCATTATCTCTAATCCAACCTCTAAACCCTCGGTTATGACTCTCATATATACTCCAGGAGTGATGTTGTTCATACAATCACCTAAATATGTACTCTCTCTCAAGCAGATACATACTAAATAGGAACGGATAATTGAGGGCCCTTTCAACTAACCACAATCAAAACGTAGATGAACACATAGAGATTAACAACCAATTCAAATCCATATTAATATAACAACCAATTCATCCCCAACGGGTTTCACCAAAACCTTAGATTAAAGTATTTAGCTACTCATAACAACGGAAGATAAATCTACTAAATTATTCATAAAGGAAGAATTGCAAGAAAAATAGAAGAGATAAAAGAACTATGGTGTTTTGGGTGATCTCTCACACTTGTTCTTCTTCCAAAAGTAATCTTAAAATAAGCCCTAACTATCTTGGGCGAGTTTCTACATCTTATAAGGGTTTTACAAAAAGTTTCCCCGAATTAACACTTTGGCCCCTTGAATTTCTGGATTGTGAACAGTTCGCCGCGACCGCAGCGTGGACCGTGGTGACGATCGCGGGAGGCACTGCCTCACACTGCGGTGCGGACCACGGTGACGACAGTGATGAACACTGCTCGGGTTTTGTCTCTGCGTTCCTTCTCTTTTGCTCTTTTGTGTTCGGGTACTTCTTCAGTGGGTGTTTTCTTCACATTATTGCCTCCAAACACTTCATATTGCTTCCTCACATCTAATATTCCCTGCGAAACCAAATAGTACCAATTAAAGCATTTTATTGGCAATTTACATTATAAAACAACAACAAAGCATGGGCAATTAAGGTGTAAATAACAACTATATAGCCTATTATCAACACCCCACACTTAAATTATTGCTAGTCCTCGAGCAATTCACCACACTCCATCAAAATTCATTCCCTATGCTTTTCCCTCAACGAATCACACTACGAACATTTTACAAAAGTTACACCTAATAGTGAGAAAACTTTTACCTCAAGAATAATCTTTCGTACCCCGTAACATTTGCACTTACTCAAACCACTCTACGCAATAGTCAAGACGCATCTTTCCTTTGTGAATCACATACCCTCACATCACACTAGAGAGTAGTTCCATATATATAATGATAGTTATAATTAATAATTAGGAACTCAAATAGACAAAATTCACTCAGTCTCCAAAAAGAACATTCACATGCCACAAAATGCACCATAAGCTTGCCCATAGTGTAGTACTCGACTAATCGAGCTCGTTCAATCTTTGATCAATTGGGAATTTATTTGATTGTAATGTAGGCTATGGGATGGGTATGATACATTTAGATATAAGAGTGGTTGCACCTCCCTAAGCACTTTAATACATATATTTTTAACATTCAAACTCTATACTTATGTCAAACCAAAATTCCACATTCACATCAAGGAAAATTACCCTTTTCTTCTTTAAGAACACTTACGTCAAGAGCCACCACTTATCAAGGAAATATATATATATATATATATATATATATATATATATATATATTTTCAAGTGGCTCTTCCTTTTTTTTTAAAAGTGCTCATTTCTCCTTATTCAATTAGTTCCACTCAAAAGCCAAACCAACCACCCCACACTTTAACTTTTACAAAGTTCATAACAATACAAGTGCTCATGAGAGGTGAAAGGTTCAAATAGATGGTTAATTCAAACAAATGGGTAGGGTTTGTAATGTGGTTGCCAAATAAAATGGATTATAGGCTCAAAACGGGTTAACTATGATACATAACAATTAGGTGGGTCAAATATACATATCTAGCTCAACAAAGAAATGTCTATATCACTTCTAAGACTGAATGAAGCTACTATTTTGCTTTACAAACACACAGGGCAAGTTCTAGGCATCAAATGTACAACATGGAATACAGTAACACTCACACACACATGGCACATGACTCACTCTGGATTATTTTATCAATACATTTTCTTTGAGTATTCAAGTTAGGTACAACCATACAATTTTTAAGGCACTTAAATAAGATTCAACCCTTGAAGCTAAGTGCTACACTCTAGCGTCTATCGTGTTCAGGTGTAAGAATGCTACGGTTTTTTTTCTTCTTCAATTTTAAACTTGTTGCTCATTAATCCTAACCTAAAACAAGAAAAAACAAATCTACCTATACCCGATTCAAGCTAAACCCTTGGAAAAGAATCGTGGCCCAACGAAAACCAAGGGGGAGTTACTACACTACCTAAAACAAAACAAAAATCTTTTTGGTATTTTCTTTAGACTTACTTTCCTCAAAAGAATTGTCTAATAGATCCATCGTCGGGAAAAGTCCAATCTTTTCTATTTTAAAAAAATTATTCAATTAAACTAAAACAACTAAAATATCATAAAAAGTCACATAGACAATCTCCTCACCCCACACTTAAAAATTGTGCATTGTCCCCAACGCACACCATAATGAATAAAAGGGTAAAAGAGACTCCCTGGTAGGCCAAAGGCCGAAACACTAACAACTCATGGGGTACTCATACTTCTCCCAAACTTGGTCCTTCGTGTGGGTACCTCACACTTAGTTCCAACCATTTGGTTTGATGTTGCATCTTTCCAGTCGCTTTCCTTTCCATGCTCCTACAAAATCAAAATTCGACACTACAAAAATTATATAATAAAATAAATAATAAATAAATAAAAGAAAGCAATAAAGGTGGGTTGCCTCCCAACAAGCGCTTGATTTAACGTCGCGGCACGACGCGAATCACTTTTTGCCTCCACCTCGAGCTTATGAATTGAACCCCAAGTTTTGCTTCAAGCTTATGATTATGCTCTTGAGGCGGTGGAATGAATCTAAGTGGCCCAAGGAAATAATGTAATATTTTGTACTGCTTGGCCTTTGTATGAGGTATGAATCCTGACTTTCTGGCAAGAAGAATTCCAGAATATATGTATCTTGTTCCTCATTCCTTGACTCTTCAATTGGTTCGGATGACTCTATTTCTATATCATCATCTAAACACAATGTGGAAATATGCTTAGAGTGTGGACCAATACACTCAAACACATGAACTTCAGGACTTTCAACATCCTCAATATCAATGATACTAGAGTCAACAAAATTTATATCCTCAAAGTCCTTGGTTGGCTCTAGTCTCACTTCTTCAACATTGACATCCTCAAATTATAGTTGGCTAGGTTGTTGATGTTCTACTCTGACCTCCCCAATTAACACCTCAAATTCATGCCCTTCTTGGCTACTGTCCTCAATATTGGCTTGTTGAGCATTAAAAACTCCAACCACTTGACTCAATTGAGCCTCCAACTTGCGAATAGTTGCCTGTTGCCTTTCTATATGCAATTGTTTCTCATTGTTTTGTTCCAGAAGGCACTTTAGCATATCCCTGATCTCCTTCAAGTATGCATCCCCAGGTTCTTTATTCCTATTAACTTCACAAGAAAAGGTAGAACCATCATAGTAAGGGATTGGGGGAAGATAAGAAATACAAGCACAATCATTAAAGTGACCAAATGGTTAGAGACTGCATTAAGCAGTAAAATTATCAACTAACGAAACAAAGGGTTAGAGACTAAATTAAGCAGGTCTAGAGTTATGATTTCCCCCAAAACGTCGTTGATTTCCTTGGTTGTATGTTTCTTATAGCATTGACTTAGTTGCCTCTATCAATCATGAATGCTCCAACTATCATAAATCTTTCTCAAGCAATTATGATAATTTACTAGACGCACTTTCTCATGCTACGCTAGCTAGATTCACATTATGGTTCACTTAGATTGCACCCGAGGTATCGTTATCTCTAATCCAACCTCTAAACCCTCGGTTATGACTCTCGTCTATACTCTGGGAGTGATGTTGTTCATATAATCACCTAAATATGCACTCTCTCTCAAGCAGATACATACTAAATATGGACGGATAATTGATGGCCCTTTCAACTAACCATAATCAAAACATAGATGAACAAATAGAGATTAACAACCAATTCAAATCTATATTAATATAACAACCAAGTCATCCCCAACGGGTTTCACCAAAACCTTAGTTTAAAGTATTTAGCTACTCATAACAACGGAAGATAAATCTACTAAATTATTCATAAAGGAAGAATTGCAAGAAAAATAGAAGAGATAAAAGAACTATGATGTTTTGGGTGACCTCTCACACTTGTTTTTCTTCCAAAAGTAATCTCAAAATAAGCCCTAACTATCTTGGGTGAGTTTCTACATCTTATAAGGGTTTTACAAAAAGTTTCCCCGAATTAACACTTTGGCCCCTTGAATTTCTAGATTGTGAACAGTTCGCCGCGGCCGCGGCGTGGACCGCGGTGACGACCGCGGGAGGCACTACCTTAAACCGCAGCGCGGACCGTGATGAACACTGCCCGGGCTTTTGTCTTCACGTTCCTTCTCGTTTGCTCTTTTGTGTTTTGTTACTTCTTAAGTGGGTATTTTTTTCACATTATTGCCCCCAAACACTTCATGCTGCTTCCTCATATCTAATATTCCCTACGAAACCAAATAGCACCAATTAAAGCATTTTATTGTCGATTTACATTATAAAATAATAACAAAGCATGTGCAATTAAGGTGTAAATAACAACTATATAGCCTATTATCATATTTCATAATCTATATATTATTAAAAGAAGAAGAAAAACACTCCACATTAAGCCAAGTGACAACCTCATAATAAGTCACTTGGCAATTTAGGACAAACTTAGTTAGGTTAGGTAATAATTATTTTTTTGAATTTAAATTATAAAAATAAATAAACTATGCATTATTTGTTGTTAATAATTAGTTACTCTTTTTGAATTGAATTTAAACATACTTAATTAAGTTTTTTAATAAAATAATAATTTTTATATATTTAAAATTATTTCTATTTTATTCTCAATGCCATCTTTCAAGTTTGACACTTAGAATCATCTTGTTACAGCTACCATAGCTATACAAAATTTTATCTGATAATATTCTTCTACCGATAAATATCAACTATTATGCTAATAAAGACACTATTTCAAAGATTGAGGAAGGAGATAGTCTTCTAGTATTCCTTTAGAAATGCAAGGCAAGTCATCTACTAATATGGAGGCGTTGTGTGATAGAATTAGAGATGAAATTATTGAGAAACGTTATCATGTGCGAGCAACTTTGCTTATTATTTCATGGTGGATTACCAATATATAGTAATTGATGGAATATACTTCTAATTCATACTAAATGATGTATTTTGATTATTCAAATCATCATGTAAACAATAAGTAATTATATTAGATAATATTATATAATTTGGTATAACTATATAGTATGTTATATTGATTTAAATTTTTAATATATATATTTACTTATATTTTAGTTTTTAATTAAATAAAACCAAAAATAATAAAAGTACTATAAAAAAGGTCATTTCTTCTGTTTAAAATAGTTATAAGACTTTAGTACTATTCTTTTTGTTAATTTGACACTTAAAAGTACTTTTAGAAAAATAAGCCAAACACAATTTTGTTTATCAAATATTAAAAAAGTACTTCTTAAATTAATTGATCAAATATAAATAACTTTTTTTTTAAAGTACTTTTGAATAACTGGGCTAAAAAAAATACTTTTCAAAATAACTAGTTTTGGCTAGTTTGGCGAGAGGAGGTCGTAGTTATGTGTAATTTGATATGGATTTTTTCCATCGTATATAAGAACCTCCATCTGACTGAAATATAAGAAGTGAGGACTTGGGGTCTTGCAGAAGCATAGAAAGCGTGCTACATAACTACACTCTGTCGCTAAACCTTTTATCGAAGTAATCTCTCATACGCATTGAGTTCGCGTTTGATTCAAATGGAGCTCCTTCGATCGAACCTCGCTCGTGTTCGAATTCCTGAACCAACAAATCGTATCTACAAGCACGAATGCTGCATTTCTTTTGATACTCCTGTAATCTTTCTAACTACTTGCTTTTACTTTTCGAGCATTTGTTTTCTCTCTGATTTTAGTTCATTTCATTTGTTTCTTATCTGGAGATGATTTCTTTTGTTTTTAGAGTTAGTTTGAATCGTCTGCCTAAGTTTTGATGATTGTTATTGGCTTCTGCTATTTGATTGTTTTACCTTGTTGGGTTTATCATTTGTCTGCTAGGGTTTATGACTAATCTTTGGAGTTAAATTGGACTATATTAATTCATTTTTGCGTTAAAAAAGTGAACTTCAGTTATTCTGAAACTGTAGAAATGTACTATAAGTTGCCGTTCTCTTCGTATCGAAAATGGTAAAAGATATATCTTAAAATTGGATTTAAGTTATGTATGTTGATAGTGTAGTTCTTTTACACTACCGGTGAATTTTAACTTGTGACAGCAAATTAGTTACCATTTTAAACAGATTATCAATTAATGCTTACCAAGAGATTTACCTGTAATTACCTAATAATGACATGATTGTGTAAGGATCTTTTACACCCTCAGTGCATAGAAACGATACTCTTTAACATGTTGGTCAAAATTCACTTGGTTTGAATATTGGGAACCTAAAATGGCAAACATTCTGGACAGAGGGAGTACTGTTCATATATTTTGCTTGGTTAAGCTACTAAGGCAGTTAAATAGGTACAATGCCAGCATTGGATTCATTACCTTGATCTTTAGTATTTGAATTCGTTACTGTTTTCAGTTGGAAAATATATAATCCGCTATTGAAACTCTGTTAAGCTATTAGTATTGATTTAAATACAATTGTGATTTTTCTGATGCAACATTTACTTGACGTTTTGTCAGAAATCTGAGGGCGGGCTGTTTGTTGATATGAACACCTTTCTTGCATTTGGAAGGGATTATGTAGGTTGGAACTACGAGAAGACTGGGAACCCGGTTTATTTGCACATAAAGCAAACGAAGAAGACAATTGCTGAAGACAGACCATCAAAAAGACCCACGCTTTTGGCTATAGGTAGTAAAAATTTACAAGTGATATGAGTTGAATGCACCTTACCACAAATTCTGATGTATAATTTGGTTATGTCTTTCCGTTTCCAGGTATTGATGGAGGGTTTGATAATAGTGATCCCCAGTATGAAGAAAGCTATGAAATTGTTATATTGCCGGATTACGTAGCCCTTCCTTTCCCTTCTGTGGAGTTGCCTGAGAAGGTAACCTTTGCAATTAAATTCTTTCAGAAGCGATGCATTTTTATAGAGTATGCTATACACTAAATATGGTTTAACATTTTTACTTCCATATCATTCCAACTTGCAGGTAAGGTTGGCTGTTGATGCTACTTTAATGGCTGAAGCTGCTGAAAGGAAAGAGCAAGTTGCTTCATGGACTGCTGACAAGAAGCTTGTCAGTAAATATGCCATGGATCTGCAGCAGCTCGACAATGGTGTTGTTGTTCCTCCAATGGGTTGGAAATGTGCCAAGTGTGACAAGACCGAAAATCTCTGGCTGAATCTAACCGATGGATCTATCCTTTGTGGTAGGAGAAATTGGGATGGAACTGGTGGTAACGACCATGCCATTGACCACTACAAAGAAGCTGGTTACCCCCTTGCCGTAAAGTTAGGGACCATAACTGCTGATTTGGAGGGGGCAGGTAATGCCATCTTTTTGTTTTGAAGAAGGTAACAGATTTTTTATAAATAATCAAAAGAAGTAGCCCATAACACAAAGACTGTGCTAAGAGAAATATAGTTACAGGAGCCCCCCAAAAGCAAAAACCTAGTCCTGCAATATTTACAAGGACGCAATGATGTCAACTACTGATTATACATCTTCTACTAGGGCCTCTTTACACGGAAGTTCATCTTGATCTTCTGTTCAGAGTTAGCTACATCTTCTAAACAACTTGAATTTCTCTCCCTCCATATTGTCCACCAGATACATGCAGGGATAATTCTCCATCATCTCTTATGTCTCTCAATGTTACCTGGATCATTCCAACGTGCTAACAAGTAACAACTCCGCAGTTTTCCTAGGCATTGTCCATCTGAGTCCTTTCATACTCATCAAGAGCTGCCACTGAGTACTGGTAACTCTGTAATGGAGAAACAAGTAATGCCATCTTATATATAAATGATCAGAAGTTGGTTATCAGAACTTGTGGCTCAGCTCCTTTCCGTTTTGAATTTTCTTGTGTAGATGTGAAGTCTTGATTTTTTTCATAGTCGAGTATTACTGGTTTATTTCTAAGCACAGCAATCATTTGTAATGCAGATCTGCCTTATGGATTACTGAACAACTATTTTCTTTATGTTCAGTCAACTTAAGCTTTGTATCTTTCAAGTCTTAGTTCAGGGTGAGGGAAATGTAACTTACTCTTCAAATATGTCAATCGTTTTGGGTAGTAAGGAAAGGCTGCCTGAACTGTTTGATTTTGGTCATTTTTTGATTTTAGTTTTACGAAATTTCAGTTTGGTTCCGTGAGAGGCTTCTAAAATTCGTTCACTTAGTAACCAAAAACTAATAGGCTCTGGATTTTAAAGAATTTGTTCACTCAGTGGCATGGTAGTCATTTGAGTTCCCTAGATTTTCAAAAGTTTGGGTCCAGTGGTTTTGTAGTCTGAAATTGTCTCTTTTTTGTTCCTATTCAAAAGGTTGCCTTTTCTTTGTTTTGATCATTTTCTTGGACATGCCTACCTTTACAATGAGCAATGTCAATTCAGAGAAGTAGAATTGAAGAGTATCAGAGTATCGTCTTATATCTTACTTGTTGAACCAAAAATAGAGTGGGCACAAAGTTCTTGTAGAGTGGCTAATTCCTGAATCTTTCAATATGCCATGGTTTATGGGAATACAACAACCAAATCTAGTGTAATCCCACAAGTGGGGTCTTAGGAGAGTAGTGTGTACGCTGACCTTACTCCCGCTTTGAGAAGATAGAGAGGCTATTTATGGAAATAGAAACACATTAATGTTTTTTTTATGAAGTAAGTGAATAGAAACACATTAATGTTAAAATGACACGATTGTGTTGTGGTTATGTATCTTTACAAGTTCTTCGATTTCTCCACTCTAGAATCAAGTAGATTTCTTGCTTGTTTACCTTAGAATCCTTAGTTGTGGATGGGGTGAGGATTGAGGGAGAGGAGGAGGTAAAAGGGGCGATAGTGGGGTTTTACGAGAACTTATACAAAGAGGAAGTTAGTTGGAGGCCGACTTTGGGGGGAATAGAGTTCAACCACATAGGGGAGAGAGACAGTGAGTGGCTAGAAAGGGCTTTCGAGGAGGAGGAGGTGCCCGAGGTTGTGTCGAGTTGTGCTGGTGATAAGACCCCCGGCCCTGAAGGTTTCTCGTTGGCCTTCTTCGAGGTGTGTTGGGACACCATCAAGGGAGAGTTGATGGGAGCCATTGAATACTTCCATGTGAATGGTGTTTTCGAGAGAAGTATCAATGCTTCTTTTATTATTATTGTGCCTAAGAAAGAAGGTGCATTTTGTATCAGCTCCTGCGGATGACTTTTTGTCTTACGACATGGCATGTTAATTGATTGAGTGCGCTTTCCTTTCTCAATGGCACAGCAAAAACACCATATTTCGGGTTTGGATAATCATAGGAAATGGGGCAAAACCTCGTAATGTGACCAACCTCTCTGCAAGTGTAGCAACTTTGAGATGTACCCCAACACTCGCAAGGATGAGTGCGGCCACAAGTAGAACATGAACGTGACCCTGTCTGAGATGATCCACCTCTCTATCTTTGAGTCTGCTGCTGGCCCTGCTGGGCTGGGGGTGCCTCCCCGGCTCAATGGAAAGACAATCCCGTTCTACACTTCATCAAGACAAAAATCATACCTTGTCTATTCCTCCAAATACCATTTGCCTTTTCCTCAGCCGACCAACAAAACAACGAATTCAACCGCGACTACGGGCCTATTAGCCTCGTGGGGAGCATTTACAAGATTATTTCTAAAGTGCTTTCCAATAGACTCAAGAAGGTTCTTGACATGTCTGTTTCGTCCTCCCAGAATGCGTTTGTGGAAGGTAGGCAGATCCCGGATGCCGCTTTGGTGGCAAATGAACTTGTAGAATCCAGAAGGAAAAATAGAGATCCCGACTTACAATGCAAGTTGGACCTTGAGAAGGCTTTCGACCATGTCAATTGGGAGTTCCTGGATTTCATTATGACGCGGATGGGATTTGGGGCAAGACGGAGGGTATGGATCAAGTCATGCATTTCTTCAGGTAGATTCTCTGTCCTGGTTAATGGCAGTCCGTGTGGTTTCTTTGGCAGCTCCAGGGGTCTCAGGCAAGGAGACCCCCTATCCCCCATGCTATTCATTCTAGTGATGGATGCTTTGAGTAAAATGATGGATCGTGCGGCGGGCGGAGGCTTCTTGAGAGGATTCTCAGCTCCGATCGAGGTGCCCAGTGCCCGAAGAGTCTCTCATTTGCTTTTTGCGGATGACACCCTGGTTTTCTGTGATGCTGATATGTATCAGTTGACCTACCTGAAGCAGGTCCTGCAGTGGTTTCAGATAGTATCAGGCCTCAAAATCAACCTCGGCAAGTGTGAGATTTTCCCGGTGGGTAAGGTTGCTAATATTGATGCTTTGTCTTATGTTCTCAGATGTAAGGTGGGCTCCCTTCCCACTACTTACTTGGGTCTCCCATTGGGCGCTTCGCATAAGGATACTACGGTTTGAAATCCAGTAATCGAAAGGGTTGAAAAAAATTAGCAGGTTGGCAGAAACGGTACTTGTCAAAAGGCCGAAAGGAAGTACTCATTAAAAGCACTTTATCGAGTATACCCACCTATTACTTGTCCCTGTTGCAAGCTCCTGTGAGCATCACAAAAAAACTGGAGCGATTTCAAAGGAATTTTCTTTGGGATGCAGCGGATGGAACTAAAAAGTATCATCTAGTGAATTGGCAGACAGTCACCCCCCCAAAGAAGTGGGGTGGACTTGGAGTAAAAGATTTTAGGGTATTCAACAACGCTTTGTTGGGGAAATGGCTGTGGAGATTCGGGGCAGAAGAGCATGCCCTATGGAGGGAGGTCATAGTAGAAAAGTACGATTCCATGGGAGGGGGTTGGAGGACCAAGGCAATCACAACACCTTCGGGTGTGGCATGTGGAGGAGCATCATGAAGGATTGGGAATCCTTCAATGGCAACATCTCATACAGGGTGGGAGATGGAAGGAGGATCAACTTTTGGAATCATAGGTGGTGTGGAGAGGATACTCTGAGGGTCTCCTTTCCCACGTCTTCAGAGATTCAAACCAGAATGAATTGATTGTCCAAGAGATTCGTAAGGAGCATGAAGGGGGTTAATATGGGACCTCTCATTTAGAAGGAACATGCAAGATTGGGAGATTGCGGAGCTCCAAGATTTATTGTCACTACTATATGGGCAAGACAGGCCTCAGCCATCTTGTGATTCTTGGAGATGGGGTTTGCGTGGCGATAGTTTTTTCACCGTAAAGTCCTTTTACCAGAGTATGTTGGTGAGAGAGGAGGCCTCTTTTCCATACTCGATCTGGATTCATAAAGCGCCCACGAAGGTGTGCTTTTTTGCATGGCTAGCGGCGAGGGGGGTGATTTTGACTGCTGAGAATCTGCGAAAGAGGGGAATTACACTTGTTAGTTGGTGCTATATGTGTAAAAACTCAGGGGAAGAAGTTGATCATCTTTTGTTGCATTGCCCAGTGTCCTCGGCTTTGTGGAGGGCGATCCTGAACCTTTTTGGTGTTCAATGGGTGATGCCAAGCACTGTAAAGGAAATACTATATAGCTGGGCTGGTTTCCATAGAAGAAGAAAGCAAAAGGCGTGGAAGTTCGGCCCGTTAGCTCTCACGTGGATAGTTTGGGAGGAGAGAAATAGGAGAGCTTTTGAAGGGATAGAGTCTCCTTTTTCACGTCAGAATAGTCTTTTATCTTTGATCGCTTTTTGGTGCACTCATGTAGCCCCTATTTGTATAGAAGATGGACGTCTTTTGTAGAGAATCATGTTCTGATGTAAATTCTCTACTTTTTGATATACTTCTTGTATACGGGAGTTCTCTCCCTTTTGATTAATACAATTTACCTTATAAAAAAAATAATCTTTTTTTATAACCGTGGTGTCCGGGCCAGCTTGTGCGCATCTCGACTAATTCCACGGGATACTTGTTACCTCCAACCATCAACAGGTACCGGATAACTTTATCCATGAAGACCGGACAGATTGAAAGAAAACACCTAGTGTTTTTGTCTCTGTTGGGTTTCGAACCTGAGACCTTAAGTTCTCAACCTTAGAACAATTATTAAATTGCCATATATACACGTTGGATGGACATGTCCTTCATTAGTATGATAACTATCATGGTTGTGAATATGGCCCTGTAACTCAACTATGCGGGATTCTTTACTACATCAATGATTTCCCCTCATTTTACCATGCTTAAATGTCATTTGGCTTGAGTTAATACTAACCTGTTGCAAGTTTTGGCAGCTCAGATGTTTTCTCCTACCCAGAGGATGAAAGTGTTCTTGACCCACTTTTAGGACAGCATCTGGCACATTTTGGTATCGACTTCTCATCATTGCAAAAGGTTGGCAGCTACTGTATTCACTCGTAGAAAAAGTGTGTATAAAGTGTATTAACTAGTTTCGCTATGTATCAAGCTTCCGTGTGGAATAGCCATCTTAATTGGGCCTTCGACTGAACTCTACTCCAGTTGTGTCTGAGGTGGCTTAACTCATACGCAGACCTGTTCTAGCAAGTTGCCAACTAAGACAGTGATAATTTTTTGCTTACTAATGATTATTTTTCCTGCCTGTAAATTTCTTTGATTCTTTCCCCCTGTAACAAAGTTTGTTCTCTTCGTCATTTCAAGCTTACTTAGAATTCTCCTCTGGAGCTATAGTCGTTGTGTGCATAATGGTTCCCGGCACTAGCATATTGTGCTGTTACTGATGCAAAGTTACGATTGCTCCAATTCTTCTTCTTATAGGTAGTGTGATTTAACATTGTTCTTTTGATTAATTATATTTTCAGACGGAAATGACTACTGCTGAAAGAGAACTTGACCAAAATATTAATTATGATTGGAATCGTATTCAAGAAACTGGTCAAGATGTTGAACCACTTTTTGGACCTGGTTATACTGGACTAGTCAATTTGGGTAATAGGTGAGTTGGCCAATGTAGCCGTTGTCTATGTTTATTTTCATAAGTCTTGTCTCATTTTATTCTTTTTCAGTTGCTACTTGGCCGCGACAATGCAGGTTGTGTTCTCAATGCGTCCCTTCTGTTCACGGTGAGATTATTATTTTGATAAATATCTTTGATGTTAAATGGCATTGAAGTTCGTTTCCATGTAATTCTACTTTATAGTTTTAGCATTTCCCTTCTAATTTTGGGTCTTGTCATCTGATGTGCAATACCCCACAGGTACTATGTGGAGCAAAGTCTCAAAGCAGCTTTCAGTGTGGCTCCTGCTGATCCTACTGTAGACCTTAACATGCAGCTGTGAGTAACTTGCATTTGTTCATTTTTCTGGTTCACCATTAGTTCTCAACTGTGAGAACGTACGGGAGAAAAATATTACTATTGATTAATTATGACAATGATACAATGAGCCTTATATATATACAATATATGTCCTACTCCTAATACATATGTGTATTAGGGATTAGGGTTATTTACTACTATTTATACAATGAAACTAACACTCCCCCTCAAGCTGGTGCAGATAAATCATATGCACCGAGCTTGTTACATATATAACTAATACGAGGACCAGTGAGGGACTTGGTGAAAATATCAACAAGCTGATCATTCGACTTCACAAATTTTGTAGCAATATCTCCCGAGAGTATCTTTTCTCTAAAAAAGTGACAGTCACTCTCGATGTGTTTAGTTCTTTCATGGAACACTGGATTTGACGCAATATGAAGAGCAGCTTGATTATCACACACAAGTCCCATATGACTAATCTCACCAAATTTCAACTCCTTGAGCAACTGTTTGATACAAATTAGCTCACATGTGACCATAGCCATTGCTCGATATTCTGCTTCTGCACTAGACCGAGCAACCACATTCTGTTTCTTGCTCTTCCAAGACACCAAGTTTCCTCCTACTAAAACACAATATCCAGACGTAGAACGTCTATCAGAAGGTGATCCTGCCCAATCAGCATCTGAGTATCTAACGATCTGCTCATGGCCTCGATCTTCAAACAATAAGCCTTTGCCTGGAGCTGATTTTATATACCGAAGAATGCGGACAACTGCATCCCAATGACTATCACAGGGAGAATCCATAAACTGACTCACAACACTCACAAGAAAGGAAATGTCAGGTCTAGTCACTGTGAGGTAATTTAATTTACCAACCAACCGCCTATATCTTGCAGGATTGCTAAGAGGCTCCCCCTGTCCTGGCAGAAGTTTAGAATTCGGATTCATCGGAGTGTTAACAGGTCTACAACCTGTCATTCCTGCCTTCTCAAGAATATCTAAGGCATACTTCCGTTGTGAGATCACAATACCTGAGCTAGACTGAGCGACCTCAATACCCAGAAATACTTTAATCTGCCCAGATCCTTAGTTTGAAAGTGCTGAAAGAGATGTCGCTTCAACTTATTAATACAATCCTGATCATTGCCGGTAATAACAATATCGTCAACATAAACGACCAAATAAATACAGAGATTTGAAGCAGAATGTCGATAAAATACAGAGTGATCAGCTTCACTACGAATCATGCCAAACTCCTGAATAACTGTGATGAACTTACCAAATCAGGCTCGAGGAGATTGCTTTAGACCATGGAGGGACCGGCGCAACCGACATACAAGGCCACTAGACTCCCCTGAGCAACAAAACCAGGTGGTTGCTCCATATAAACCTCATCCTCAAGGTCACCGTGAAGAAAATCATTCTTAATATCCAACTGATAGAGAGGCTAATGGCGAACAACAACCATGGATAGAAAAAGGCGGACTGATGCAATTTTAGCCACGGGAGAGAAAGTATCACTGTAATCGAGTCCAAATATCTGAGTATATTCTTTGGCAACAAGACGAGCCTTAAGTCGATCAACCTGGCCATCTGGACCAACTTTGACTGCATACACCCAACGACAACCAACAACCGATTTACGTGAAGGAAGAGGAACAAGCTCCCAAGTACCACTCGTATGTAAAACAGACATCTCGTCAATCATAGCCTGTCGCCATCCGGGATGAGACAGTGCTTCACCTGTAGACTTAGGAATGGAAACACAGGACAAAGATGATACAAATGCACAATTGGATGATGAGAGACGATGGTAACTTAAACCGATATAATGAGGATTAGGATTAACTGTGGACCGTATACCTTTTCGTAGTGCAATTGGTTGATTAAGAGGAGACAAGTCCGCAGTATTAGCTGGGTCAGATGCAGGACGTGAATCAGTTGGGCCTGATGCTGGGGGCGGATGACGATGATAAGTCAGGAGTGGTGGAGCTGTAGAAGGTTGAACTCGACTAGGTGGTGGCACTGGAGCTATAGTTGGTGGAACTGGACTAGGTGGTGGCACTGGACTCGATGGTGATACCGGAGCTATAGGTGGTGGAGCTGTAACTGGAACTGTAGGAAGTGGAGCTATAGAGGAAGATGAATGGGAGATAGGGACTTAATTTCCAAAAGAAGGAACAGGTAGCACCTCAGAAATATCTAAGTGATTAACTGGACCTGTGAAGTATGATTGGGTTTCAAAGAAGGTAACATCAGCAGACATAAGAAATCGCTGAAGCTCAGGAGAATAACAGCGATATCCCTTTTGCGTTGTCGAGTAACCCAGAAATATGCACTTAAGAGCACGAAGAGCTAACTTATCTTTTCCTGGAGTAAGGTCATGAACAAAGCACGTACTCCCAAAAACATGGGGTGGAAGAGAGAACAAAGTAAGTGGGGAAACAGGACAGAGAATTGAACTTATTTTGGATAGCTTAAGATGGCATACGATTAATAAGATAACAAGATGTAAGAACTGCATCCTTCCAAAAACGCAGCGGAACATGAGATTGTATGAGTAGGGTACGAGCAGTTTCAATAAGATGTCTATTCTTTCTTTCAGCTACCCCATTTTGTTGGGATGTGTACGGACAAGCTGTTTGATGAATAATCCCATGGGAGTTCATAAATTGCTGAAATGGGGAAGACAAATACTCTAGGGCATTATCACTACGAAATGTGCGGATAGAAATTTTGAATCTCAGCATGGAAGGTCTGGAAAACAGAAAACAACTCAGATCGATTTTTCATCAAAAATATCCAAGTGCACCTGGAATAATCATCAATGAAATTGACAAAGTAGCGGAATCCTAAGGTAGAGCTAACCCGACTAGGACTCCAAACATCTGAATGGACTAAAGTAAAAGGTGACTCTGCTCGATTGTCAAGACGCCGCGGGAAATGAGAGCGGGTATGCTTACCGAGCTGACACGACTCATACTCTAGAGTGGACAAGTGAGATAAGCCAGGTACCATTTTCTGAAGTTTTGACAAACTGGGATGTCCTAACCGTCTATGTAATAAATCTGGTGAATCAGTAACGGGAGAAGTTATTGGAGGAAGACAAGATGCGAGTCCATGTGATTTTGCAAGGATAAGTTAATAAAGTCCATCTGATTCACGTCCGGTAACAATGATCCGCCCTGTACTGCGTTCCTGTATAAAAACAAGGTTATCAAGAAATAAAACAGCAGATTTAAGTGATTTGGCTAAGCGACTAACGACTATGAGATTAAAAGGATTACCAGGAACATAAAGAACGGAGTCTAAAAGTAAAGAAGAAAGTGGACTTGCTTGACCTACTGCAGTTGCCATGACTTGAGACCCATTGGCCATTGTGATTGTTGGAAGAGATTGAGAATATGAGATATTAGTGAAAAAAGATTTGTTACTAGAAATATGATCAGATGCACCTGAATCAATGACCCAAGACTCAGAAGGTGAAGATTGGGAGACACCAGTCATGCTACTATTTGTTGGAACAACGGAGGCTAATCCTGAAGATGTCTGTTTATGTGCTTTATACTGAAGGAACTCAATATAATCCGGTAAGAAACCATCTGGATTGGATTTAATGCATTCGATCCAACGAATTGTGAGTCTAAGGCTTCTAAGAATGACACTATAACGTTCACGTCGGAAAAAGGTCAGAAAATTGTTTGGAAATCACTGTTTACACTGTTACTGTTCACTGGAAACACTGTAGCTCGCCGGAAAATAAAAAAGTCGTCGGAATCTGATGTAAACTTGATGGGTAGGCTCGGAAAAACACGACGAAAACACTGTCCAAGAAAGTTTTTGAAATTCTGGCCGGAACAGCCGGCGCGTGGGACAGACGCGCCGGCGGCGACAGAGCTCCGACAGGCGCGTGGATGAGTGTTTTCAGGTGGACTTTTCTGGGGTTTGGTCGGATCTCTCTTGGGGACCTTTTGGTGGTGTTGGATTTTGCACAACACTGATAATTAGTGACTTTGACGCAATTAGTCACTTAGGTCATCGGAAAATTGCACGGTGACTGAGTTATTTCTTCCCGGATATCGCTGGAATGACGCACAACGATTAATTTCTCACGGTGGCTCTGATACCATGTGAGAATGCATGGGAGAAAAATATTATTGATTAATTATGACAATGATACAATGAGCCCTATATATATACAATACATGTCCTACTCCTAATATATATGGGATTAGGGTTATTTACTACTATTTATACAATGAAACTAACATCAACCAACGAGATTTCTTAGGTGGTCCGCACTGCTTAACAAATGACATCATCTTCGTTATGCTTTTACTAAGTTATGTTTATATTTCGTATTATGTTTGGAAGCTAACCAGTAACCACTATGTAGACTGTATATGTTCAAACTGAATCATGTCCTTTCTCAGACTCATGTAGTTAACAATCTAGGAAACCTGTGGAATACATGCTTGTTCTCAGCCAAGAATCTTCCTTTAAATGAATGATAACCACCCTCCTTGTTATGGGCAAGTGAATGAACAAGATGTAAATTTGTGAAATGAATTTCTGACTGATCTGATCTTTGTAATATACACAAAGCATCTTTTGTGCTCATTTTGTAGTGAGCTGTAACTCTTACGAGGGTTGCCAAAATATTAGGTTCTAAAGGGAGCAGCTTCAATCTTGTCCTTGCCAATTATACTATTTTAGCTATAGTTTCCAAGGCTGAAGATGAACTCCTTTAGCCTCGATTTACTGAATTTATTCCTCACTCCCACATCACCAACTTTATCACTTCACGCCATTCTCCCTTTTCCTTACAAGAACCTCAATATGTTGTACCCAAGGGTACGACATAGTGGTTAATGAAGTGAGTGAGAACCCTGAGGTCCCAGGTTAAAATCCCAACGGAGGCAAAATCACTAGGTGATTTCTTCCCATTTGTCCCATATGGTGGGAGCCGAGGGTCTATCGAAAATAGCCTCCCTGCCCTATCGGGGTAGGGGTAAGGTCTGCATACACATTACCCTCCCCAGACCCACTTTGTGGGATTTCACTGGGTAGTTATTGTTGTTGTCCCAGCCTTGGTGGATAAAGTTACTTGGTACCTGCTGCTGATGAGAGGTGGCAGGTATTCCATGGAATTAGTCGAGGTGCGCGCGAGCTGGCCCAAATACCACGATTATAAAAAAAAAGGAACCTCAAAACATGCTAAGGTTCATCAACACAAGCATGAAGAATAAGGTATGACATGAATAGTTCTAAAGCTTGTCCTCGAATGTTTAGGTTAGGAAACCTTTAACAATGTAGATAATGTGAACATATATGTTACCTATCAAAGACAAATGTACATATCAACTACGGAGAATTTAGAAACCTAACTTAGTGGAGGCAAAGTCATATTAAGTAATGCACTTATTAATCGTGTATAACCATCAGTGGAATGAAATAATGTCTATTTTTTTAATAAGTAAAGCTTGATGGAAGAGGTAAAACAAATAAAATGTGGTATGGAAAGATGTCCATTATATCTTATAAATTTTAGTAAATATTTTAAAAGAATTTGCACCTAAGGGTGTGACATAGTGGTCAATGAAGTGGATTGAGAACCATGAGGTCCCAGGTTCAAATTCCAGCGGAGGCAAAACCACTCGGTGATTTTTTCCTACCTGTCCAAGACTTGGTAGACAGAGTTACTTGGTACCTGTGCTGGTGGGAGGTAGCGGGTACCCCATAGAATTAGTGGAGGTGCATGCAAGCTGGCCCAAACACCATAGTTATAAAAACAAAAAGAAAAAACGAAGAATTTCTATGGTGGATTCCTTTTATTTTAATTTCATGATACATTCGAAACATTGAAATAGATATACGATAAAAATGAAAAATAATATCAATCAATCAATCCTTGATTGGTTGTGTTGGCAAAAGATGCAAGCTAAGGACTTCCCCGAGGATCATCCATCTTAGTCGTCCCAAATCATTTAAGTTGATGTTGAAACAAGAGTATATAAAGTTGAAGTTGAGCAAATGTTTATGGAAGGCACATTATGTTTGGACGTGAACTTCACTTGGAACAACAATTTTTGAAAGTTGGGATTTATGACTGAGAACCAGTATGCACAAACACCCCTTCATACCAGTATTTCAATATTTCGTTTAAAGTTCATACATTGAAGTTCAACATTAGGGTTGTAAGTTAGGAGAGAGTCGAGCGTTTTTCTACTTTGTACCAGGGCCGGGGCTAGGCTGAGGGTGTTTCGCCTTGGGATGTTAGTGGTTTATGTAGTTTCCACACTATTTCTGTTTTTCTCCCCATAGTTCTATGGCATTATTACTGGTTATTTTTAATTGTTTTTTTTTTCCATCTATTTTCTTTCTCTTACAATGCTGATATTATTTTTTTGGCTTTTGTTGCTGTCACTGATCTATTTTTTATTGTCTTCTTGAGCCGAGGGTCTTTCTGAAACAGTCTCTCTACCCCTGCGGGGTAGGGGTAAGGTCTGCGTACACTCTAACTTTCCCAGACCCTACTTGTGGGATTTTACTGGGTTGTTGTTGTATGTCAGCCCATATGGGCCTGGAGTATCTGACATCTTTCTGTGTTTACTTTTGGGGGAGGGACGCTGGCGTGGCTAGTAAAATTGCCCAAGTTTAAGTCTGTGCGTACCATGAGTGTGTCTTTTTGAGCCGAGGGTATTTCGGAAACAGCCTCTCTACCCCTGCAGGGTAGGGGTAAGGTCTGCGTACACTCTACCCTTCCCAGAGGCTACTTGTGGGATTTTACGGGTTGTTATTGTATGTCAGCCCATATGGGCCTGGAGTATCTGACATCTTTCTGTGTTTAATTTTCGGGGAGGGACGCTGGCGTGGCTTGTAAAATTGCCCAAGTTTAAGTATGTGCGTACCATGAGTGTGTCTTCTTGAGCCGAGGGTCTTTCGAAAACAGCCTCTCTACCCCTGTGGGGTAGGGGTAAGGTCTGCGTACACTCTACCCTTCCCAGACCCTACTTGTGGGATTTTTCTGGGTTGTTGTTGTATGTCAGCCCATATGCCCATATGGGCCTGGAGTATCTGACATCTTTCTGTGTTTACTTTTGGGGAGGGACGCCGGTGGCTTGTAAAATTGCCCAAGTTTAAGTCTGTGCGTACCATGAGTGTGTTTTCCTTGTCTAACCTACCCCCCCCACCCCGCGCGCGCCAAAAATAAAAGGAACAAAAGAGAAAAAACAAGATATTTTTGAGTGACCTTTGTCTGTTCACCTAATTATAGGGAGTTACAGGGGTTTTAAATGTCTAATAAGCATTTAACACTGAGCTGTTGATGCATGCTTGTGTTTGGTCTTCTTCAATATCAAAAGTGTATGTGTCCTTATTTGTATAGCGATTAACTTTAGCAGACAAATCCTTGCATAGCCTGACTTGCATTACCATTGCTAGATGCTTTTGCTTGATACAACGTTTATTTCTTACTTGATAGATGGTTCGTTCTTAGTTCTTCTCTTTTGTTATATTTACCTTTCTTTTGTGGGCAGGGGGGAAGTTTGGGGAATATCCTGAGTTTGTATCCTGTGAGTCCAATCTATGCTGTACCAGGACAATTACTTCTGTTGTGTTAGAATTTTTTAATTTTCTGAATTTTCTAAAATAATAAATGCTGAGCGCCCATAGCGGAGCGCTTTTCATTCTTCAATTTGCAGACATGATGAATATTGCTTTGCTTTTTATGATTTCTTTGTGTGTGCCCTTAACTTGTTGACACGTTACACTGATTTTGGCAGAACAAAGTTAGCTCATGGCTTGCTTTCTGGAAAATATTCTGTTCCTGTTCTGGAGGTATGTGTCTGGAAAAATTATTTCTTTATACATTGCCTTCTTGGTGGATAACAATTATTTTTTGTGATCCAGGATGATGACAAGTCAAGTGCTCCAAGTTCACTGGTAAACTTTCATATATGAAGTTCATGTTTTCTTTTGGTTCGCATATATTATACATAATCTTAGCTCACTCCATAGCTTTTATTAGGCTAATCAAATATTTTGATGGAAATTTACTGGCATGTGGTAGAATTTATGCTGCTCTGAAGTTAACATGATGACGAAGCTCGCAAATAAAATAGGATTGTGGTAAAAAATGGTTGCATCTGGTTCCTGGAAAGCTTTCCCTGGTGTTAGCCAAAATTGTTTTCTAAGTTTCTAATTCTTTATCGGGCATGTATTGCGAATGCTTATAATTTGGGGTTGGGACAGTGCTCTTTCTATAACATGAGTAACTGTGATTTGTTATATAATATATGTGCGCCTTAAAAGTTGAAACTTTAGATGCTTTTAATCTAGCTTTCATAATGATCTTCTAAAGATTTAGATAGAGGGCTTTTACCTTCCTCTCATGGTGTGAGGCATTCCAAGACTAACTTTGGGCCGAATGATTTACCTATTAAATCAGGCTGTGTGCTTGACATTGTATGTTTTACCCCTCTTTCTCTCCCAACTTTTAATTAATCCTTTGTTTTTCTTAACTTTCAGAAACAGGAGGGAATCCGTCCCCGCATGTTCAAGTCAGTTATTGCTGCTAGCCACCCTGAATTTTCTACTATGAGACAACAGGTATCTGGAATCTACACCAATCATTAGATGTTTTCATTTGAGATAACCAATTAAAACATGATAATGCTGTTCGCAACTAACAAAATCTTGAAATCTATTATTTTTTTACATCTCAAGTCACAAACATCCAATATAGCTCTTTCCTGTTGATGTGATGAAGTGTGTGTCTGGGCTTTGTTCTTATAGCAACTTTGTTTTATTCCATAACTGTTTCACCTCCCACTGATGTTTTATAACTGATTTCATGCTCACATGTCGTGTTTTTTTTCATTGCCCTTGAAGCTCACTAGTTTTTGTCTTTCTGTACTTTTGCATCTATGTTCGTTCTGGTTTGTCGTCATTATCATGGCTATTGTTATCAGTACATTTTATTGATGTTAGCTTATGTCTAGGATGCATTAGAGTTTTTCCTACATTTCATTGATCAAGTTGATCGGATGAACATCGGGAATCCTAATTTTGATCCTTCAAGGAGCTTCAAGTTTGGGATTGAAGAACGCCTCCAATGTCCCTCAGGAAAAGTGGCCTACAATGGGAGGAAAGATTATATTCTTTCTCTTAATATTCCTTTAGAAAAGGCGGTAAACAAAAGTGAGTTTTGTCGTACTTTATATTTCCCCTGCCTGCGCTTCTATCTTATAATTCATTTGGTATGGTATTCTAGGAGAGCTAGCAGACTTTCAAAAGTTAAAGGCTGAGAGAGCTGCAGAAGGAAAGGACGTGTGAGTTTCGGCTGGTCTGCTACACACTTCCATTTCTTCTACTTTCTTGGTAAATGTATAGCTTTTGCAGGTCTACAGATGAAATTGTCCGACCAAGGGTTCCATTAAAGGATTGCCTGGATTGTTTTTCAGCTCCTGAGGAGGTGCATGATTTTTACAGCACGGCTTTAAAGGCTAGGACAACTGCTATCAAGTAAGTTTTCTGACGTGTCCTTTAAAGTCCTTTATTCTATTTTGTCTACTTCGTTTGCAGGCTGCTACTATTTATTTCGCCTCGCAATTACTTTTTAGTTTGCAGTAGGCTATAAAAATATTATTGCTATTGCCTAGTATATTGTCTTCTTCAGTTTCTCACAACTTGAATAATTGGTTACAATTAGTGAGGAAATGATCGATGCCTAGCAAGAACATGATGCCCTGTAATAAGCACCTTTCTCTATTTGCTCATCCTTCTACCTGACGTCTACTTTTTTCTTTCCTAATAGAACTGCAGGTTTGACTTCCTTTCCTGATTATCTGGTCTTGCACATGCGAAAATTCGTCATGGAGGAAGGCTGGGTGCCAAAGAAACTTGGTATGTTGCTTTTTCTATAGCTTTGTATATTTCTGATGGAGTCTATTGCTTTAAATTCTCCTGTTAATTGTTAACTCTTCTTTTTTTTGGGGTGGTTGATAGATGTCTATGTAGATGTCCCTGACATCATTGACATAAGTAATATGCGCAGTAATGGTCTTCAACCCAGGGAAGAGCTATTACCTGAGACTGGTATGATTACCTTGTCACTGATATAATTTTGATAATTTTCTATTTCATATATGTCAAATATTGTCATGTCACTATGTATAAATGTGTGTTTGGCTAATGTGAGTTGACCATATACTTTGTCTTGCCTACCTTTTTATGCCAGTCATGCTTTGCAAGAATTTATATTCATACTACTTCAAAAGCCCAAGTCCCTTCAAAAAATATTGCATGTGACTGAAGAAGATGGGAAGTCATAGGATCAGACTGTAGGTGAAATAGCTAGGTTTGTGATGATATCAAAAGAATTTACTCATATGTTTTATCTATTCTATGGGAGCGATCGGTCTACTGCTTTGCTGAGCAGATTGCTTTGACCTTTTCAGTTTTGTTAGGAGCCTTGCTTTGCTTCACATCTTTTCTGTCATGCCTCTATTTCGATGTTGAGGTCATTGCCTCTTGTGAGAGATAAGAAATGTGTTAAAGTGGCTATACTGGCTTCTGATTGAATCAACTTGAAGCAAAGTGATTGGATGAGTTCTTTCTGGTAAAAAACATTGGTCCCCTTGCAAGTACCCTGGCTGATAGGTTACTAAGTGGAAGACTTCCTCGCCCACATGTTTTATTGATTCATTAGTGTTCAAAGTTTGTATTCCTGTTCTCTGACTGCAGTAAACGCGATTGTTTCAATCTCTCATTACTAAGTTCTTCTCCCTTTACAAACCAACAACAAACAACTATTGTATATTCTACTGTGGTTATCTCTGGATTTGTTATTTTTACACTGAATTGTTTTGCCAGTCAGTAAATTCTAGTTCAAATATTTTATAGTTGGTTTGAAAGTCATATCCTATGTGTTCTTGTTGTTTCATTTTTGGGAGTTGTGATAAAATATTATTGCATATACATAGGGATAGAAACAGACTCTAAATACCTCAATGATTTGCCATTTGAAATTGAAACATTCTGATCACCATTTAATCTATTCCCTGATAATTGGTCACTTTTCTGAAGCTTTTATAATTTTTGATTCTCATGCCCCAAGACATATCTATACCCGTTCTAGTAAGACATTTTGTCATCAGCTTGTTACCGTTTCTGTTTTTGTGAATGACAATTGTACATCACGCCGGATGTATTCCCTACTTGTATGCCAAGTCTATATATGTTCTGAATGTTCCGACTCGTGTTAAAAATTTCTGGGTAATTCAATAAATATCATCCGTGATCCATGTGGACAGCTGCTGGAGATGGTGAGGAATCTCCGAAGCTTTTGGCTGATGAGGTTATTGTTGCACAACTTGTTTCAATGGGGTTTAATTATCTGCATTGTCAGAAGGCTGCAATCAATACTTCCAACTGTGGAGTTGAGGAAGCAATGAACTGGTTGCTTGCTCACATGAATGATCCAGGTGCTGTTAGAGTCTATTTTAGTTGCTCAAGCTTATGAAGTTTCTATATGATGAGAATATTGCTTTTTATGTTCTTTCCAGATATTGATTCTCCAATATCCCAAGATGTACAAACTCCACATATTGATCGATCAAAAATTGATACACTGGTTTCCTTTGGTTTTGAAGAGGAACTTGCTTGTAGGGCGCTGAAGGCATCAGTAAGTCTCAATTCCAAAGGTTTTCAGAAGCCATATGCTAGGCTCTTTTATTTAGTGTTGCAATTACTATGGCTTATCTTTTTTCCCTGTTATTGTCTGTGTTTCCAGGGTGGTAATGTTGAGCAAGCAGCTGAATGGATATTCAGCAATCCTAGTGCTTCTGCTGCATCAGATATGGATGTTACAACTAGTGGTGGAGCTGCGGTCGATACCTTGCTGCCTGATGGAGGAGGAAGTTAGTTCCCCATCCCTGCTTCTATTAGTGTATTATTTTACCTAGATCTAACATGTTTGCCAAAAATACACAAGTGAGCCTAGGAGCGCCATTTTTTTTTCTATTCCTATTTATGTTTTCATAGTTTAACTGAGGAGCCTAAGAATTTATTTGGTAATAATAGTCAATCACCTGGTCTTGGATTACATATATAGAATGTTTTTTCGGTTGTTAAATTTTTCCTCTGCATCTAAACTCAACTCACATGTGGTTGCCCTTTGTTTACAAATTTTGCTGCTTCTAGTCTTTTTGAAGGGAGGTGCTTGGCTTTTTATGATCTAACTTTTCAGTATTGGATTTAGAAAAGTTCACATTTATGGGAATCTCACTCTTTCTTTAATCCCATGACTTTTTGTTTGGACCAATTGCAAATACCAGAGAGTGCTCGAGAGCATGGTCCAAGAAGACTTTAGCAAGTTAAGGCTGTAGATTTGAGGCAAAACACCTAGTTCTGCTTTGCATAAGCTGTTTGAGTGTTGGACAATACTTATTACTGGGAGCCCCCAGGACTTTGGTTCAATATTAAATGTAGTATGACGATTGATGTGTGGTAGACGCACGTCACGCTCAAATCTTGCTAGGAACCAAGTATGGTATTTAAGTGGATAAGGGTAGAGGGGCATGCCACTTATCTACCGAGTTTCACAACTAGATTTCGGTTGTTAAAAATAAAATAGAAAAATTGAATACTGAGAACTGCTAATCATGTTCTTGGTCCAACTGATGCATATCACCCATCCATACTGGTGAAATATTTGCTTCTATCTCAGGTAATTTCTTGCCACTTGATTATTTGACAAAGTTTGCTTTGAATAAACAGGATACAGGCTCCTTGGATTGGTGAGCCACATCGGTACCTCTACCCATTGTGGCCATTATGTAGCTCATATTCTCAAGGATGGTAGGTGGGTGATTTTTAATGATGAAAAGGTTGGGATTTCGAAAAATCCGCCTCTCGACATGGGATACTTGTACTTCTTTGAAAGATTGGAGAGTTAAAGATGGAGATCAGGGCAGGTTAGATGAATGTTAAATACAGGGCGGAGGAATTGTTGCCAGCAGGTTGAATACATACAACAGTTTGCGCACATATGCTGATCATGCATCATTTTAGTGAGATTACATCCCATTAGCTGAACTTTGATCATTCGCTGGATTTTAAAGTATTATCATTCCATATTTGTGGAAAATCTTGAATTTTGACTTCTTCTGGTTCATATAATTCTGTTCTATGTTTTTTTACTTTATCTTTTCCTCTCCCTTGATCTAAGGTTTGATTTTTTCAGGAGAATGAAGAGTTAATTGTCGGGTTTTAGGTAGATTTTACCGAGTCTCTAATTGATAATTAGCTGGTCATTAGAAATAAACTTGTGGAGAAGTTCCTTTGTCATGTCAGCATCAGGCATTCACGAGTTACAATTTTTTTTTCCGACTATAGGTGTCTATCTAGTCACATTCTTATTTTTTTTAAAAGGAAAAGACAACAATAAGCATTGAGAAGGTCTCAATGGGCAATCTTGTGAAACAATCTGTTAATTGAAAAGAAAAGTATGGGTCAAATGGCCGAGCAAGTTAAAGAAGATTCATGTTACGCACGGCCAATTCTCTAGCTTATGATTCAAATAGGAAACGTGAATATATCAAGAATGTTCAAGCAATAGATTGATCTGGTGATTTGTTTGATCATTTCAGTTGTAACTTCATATTTTCTAGTTTCTAGTAATTTTGTCATTACAGTTTGATATTTATGTGCAAATAATCCTCCAATTGGAGCGTGTCTAAATCAAATCGTTCTTCTCGCAACGTAAGAAATGAATCACTAAGGGTTAAGTGGAAAGAAAATTGGAAAATAATATTGTATAGCCGCTTGTAAAATAATAGTCAAAATATACAAATTTTATGTACTTTTGCGACAACTGATATAAATAATCTTGATCCCGGGCTAAATGTGACCTTTGCCAAGTAATTTTAAAAAGAAAATAACAGGTAATTTGTCAAGGCCGAATATTAGGCGTAAATCAACTCCAACTTATTGTGTAGAGGGAATAATGCACTTTTTTATTTGTTTCCTCCAAAAAGAAAATATCTCATAAGCTATGCCGTCTTCTGTTATACCACCCACCCCCACTCCTCAAGGAAGATGACTGGTGATATATTATATATAGGGGGTATAGTTCTTCATTTCCTGTTATTAATCTTTTATTTCTCTAATTTGGCAAAGTTTGAGAAATAACCAGAATTTAAACTCCTGATATTACATATAGATTATGCTTAGTTATTGCACTATTCCGTTAAAGAATGAATTATTTGACTTAATAAAAATAGGGCTGCACATGAAAGAATATGTTGATAGGTAGGTCAACAAAAGAGGAACAATTTGACTGGAAGCAACTAAGATGGTAAAATTTAGACAAATTGGTAGACTTACGAATTCTTCATATTTTCCAGGTTAATTAAAGAGAAAAATTTGTTGCCACAATGTTGAGTTAATGGTTACCTCACTAAGTAACTGAATGCACTACTACTAGGTAAATCACATCAACAGATTATTCTTCCATTTCGTTTAATCTATATGGAAAGTTGGCGACTCGTTAAGCTGCTCAAAGGTGGTTTAACCATTTTGTTTTGGAAAAAACAAAAAAAACCCAGTCTTATCTTTAGAAAAATAATAATTCTAGCAGCTAGGACATAGGAGAGCAATTGCATTCATATAATTAGGGGTGTTCAAATCGAATCGGAAATCGCGCCAAACCGAAAAGTTAAACCAAACTGATTAAAAGATCCGACTAGATTTGGTATTAAGTAAAAAAAATCTGAACCAAACCGACATACAAATATATAACACTTTAGATAGAATTTTCTTCCAAAAATATCTAGAAATATTTGGGAGCCTTCCATGAGATGAGATGTAATATTTAATAAAACTATGAAGTGCATCTATTTTTATTTACTTTAAATAATGGGTTGTACCATCATTTTCTTATCACGTGTTATTGAAATGTGTCAATCTCTTTGTTTTTTTCATATTCATATATCAAGTTCTGTTAAATTCTTATATTTTTTTCGAATTTGAAATGGTAGTTAGATAATTTTAAAATTAAATAGAACCTATCATTATTTAGGTTTTATATTGATTTTTATGCTTAGTTATTGAATTCGGTTAGCCTTAAAAGCGTATATCAACGAAAAATTATTGTTAGACGGTTAAGAAAATAACTATCATGTGTTACTAAAAAATTGTTCCATAAGATTATATTAGTAGATCACCGTAGATTCTTTCGATTTTTATTAAACATATATCCACTTATCAAAATTTTATCTATAACTTTAACAACGTAAGATTGAAATAATATTTATGTAATAAAAAAACCCCAAGAAATTCGAAAAAACCGACAAAACCAAACCAATCCAAATTGATATAGTTGGTTTGATTTGATTTGGATAACAACCGAACCAACTCGGTCCATGTACACAAGAGACAGTTCTTATCGTACACTAGATTTATTGTAGTCAAGTCCTATAACATGTACTAATGGTTGGTAGGAGTATATACTTACAGTTAGTACAAAATTCACTAATTCGAATAAAGAGAGAAGACTGTGATCGATTGACAATCACTGTAAAACCTACCAGTATATTCATGACGAGTTCTTATATATATATATTAGAAATGGGCATGCTCTGGATTGTAGAAAGGAAATAGATCCAAAAGATTGGGGAAAAACAAAAATTATAGTATAACTTTCCTTTGTTTTTCTGTATTTTAATTTAGTTTTTTCTTTGTTGGGGTTTTGGTGTTTGAACTAATAAGTTGTCAAAGAAATTTCACTAGTTTGGCGGATTCAAATTGAAGATAACTAGCTTAGGGGCCCATACTTGTAAACCATGAAAATTCAACAAAAAATTATTATGCTTTCACAGAATTTCAACCCTTTATCCAGTGGAGAACTGAAATTGGTGGAAATACACTTAAAGAAAATGGAAGGATTTGTGGGTTGGGGCTGGTGCAAAATGGATAATTATAATATTATACTCGTAAAAATAATTAGTGATTCCCCTCCTCAAAATTCAATGATTCTAATTAATAAAATGCAAAGATATTTTTGACCAGAAGAAAGTCTTGTTAAAATTATGTGCACATAGATTACTGCCAACCTACAACACTAGGGGCTTGTTTGGAAAGTTACCCCGTTTGAATTTGGGTGTAATATTTTATGTGTGTGTATGTATATAAATATTTGTATGAGGTAAATTTAGTTTATAATAGATGACCGAATGGTGGCATGACACGTGGAATAGAAGGTAAGTAAGAGGCAAGACAAACAACAACCAATACGGACACAACGAATATAATCGACATCGGGTAAGTTTCCTAGGGAGCATAATTAAGGGGACGAGATCCAGGTTTGTCATCGGATAGCATTCAATGAGGGAATATTCTCTAACATTAAATAAGCGATCGTTGAAGAGAATATTTGCATTCATGACCTGCCATTACATATTTATCAATGTCTCTTTTATTATCATTTAAGAGGAGCTTGATCCTAGGATCTTATTTCCGTAGGTAAAACTATAAATAGCAGGCTCAACAACCATTGTAAGTGAAGCAATTTTCTATAGGCATAATCTATATTTTACTTTTGCTCCCAATTAAACAAATTTATTTGCACTTTATCATTGCTTTCACTTTTGCCCTCGGAGGCATTGCACTCGGAGCCAGGCTTGTCATCTTATTCAATTTCAATTGCTAAATATCACTTTCAGTCTTATCTTTTTATCATTTTCGGATCAAATCAGTTCGATAAACCACGTAACAAATTTAATTATATCGTTTTACGGGTAAATATATTTCTGTATGTTATATATAAAAATATAACGAATTATACACTTTTGCTACTATCAAGCATAAATAGTTTCGGGCTAAAAGTGATATTTTCCAAAAAAAATAAATAAATATATATTATCCCATGTTTGGGTAAACTTAACCTCGGAGAAAAAGAAGAAAAATGGGGATTACCGCGTCGGCTGACGTAACAGGAATCTTCGTCGTTTGTCAATTAGTCTTTGGCTCATTGGATATTGAGAGGAGACTTTCCACGCAATTTCACGCCGTTGTCCGTTAAAGAAGTTAAGCCTCAATTCGGCAGACACATCAATATCAAAACTGAAAGTCCATCCATTCCCAAAAAAAATTTAATAAAGAAAAGAAAAGGAAACATTACTCGAATAATTTGTTTGAATTGTGTAATTACTTTCATCGAACTAACTATTCATAGCAGCGGATCTAGAGGGTAACGTACAGGTTTTCGAGTGCACAGTAGCTTTTGTATGGTCTTTGTATATATATTAAAAAATTTATTAAAAATTTATAAATTTTTAATTGTGAACTCAATTGATAACTTAAGATCTTTTAGAACCTATAAACTTTAAAGTTTAAATCCGCGTGATTCAAGAATCTCCTTCTGGATCATCTCTAATTAAATTGTTATAATATTCAAAAACTCCACTTAGCACGTATGTAGTTAATTAAGAAAGGTAGCAACTTCATAAGAGCAATCACTTCTTTAACCAACTTAGGGCATTGAAATTCTCACTGTGGTGAACATTATATATAACAGCTATGCTAAAGGATATATACATCATTCTTTTATTTTATTACTATGTTTTAACACGTCTCTTCACAAGGTGATTAATATTTTTGTCGACACCAAATACTTCTTTTTGATAATTGATGGTTATGAGATTTGAATTTAGAAGTTCCAATTATCCTAATATCAAGTTAAATTTGATGGGAAGCAGATATAAACAGCGGAAGCAAATAGCCAGGATCACTTGCATGTAATATAGATAACACATAATCACAGATTTTAATCGAACATAAAATCGATACTTATCTCTTGAAGTGTGACCGCGATCGCGAGAAGTCTCCAAGCAAGAACGAAACCGTCCACGAGATCATCCTCATAATGCCTGGAATTAGAGAAATTCGTGTGGGCGAATTTCTCCTAGGAAAAACATGTAGTAAAAAACCTTGCCTCCTTATGGAATAAGACCTCTTTATATAGCCACAGGTTTTAGGGTTTAAAACCCTTTTCATAAACCTGTTGGGTCTTCCTTTTCCACCAAGAAATAAAATTCCATTTAATTCCCAATTTTTCGGGCACAACAGAGACCGCATGATTTAATTAACGAGGCTTCCTATTATGGACTTAATTCGAAATATCTGAATTAATACTACCATAATAGGTTACAAATTATTCCACTAAAAATTCGTAACTGCACTCCTCAGTTCAATTTCAAAATTCTTCCATTAAATCTTATTTAACTCCCCATGTTAAGATTCATATACTAATCAAATCAATTAAATTACTGACAATTTAATTCATTGATTATTTCCTTTAGACTTTCGCTTAATTTATTTCATGTGACAGATACAAAATCCACCTGCAGGGTTTACACATGAAAACTTATAAGCTTTCATAAAGGTGTATCATCAATATCTAGACCGAGACATGGATTCCATCAACTAACTATTACTTTGCCAATGTATATTACTATTGTCCAATTTACCAGGCATATTGTCCCACGAAAGAATCTCGCCTTTTAATAAATCAAAACAATAATAATATACACAGCTAATAATAATTATATCAAGATTAAGAGTATAAATATATTTAATGGCTAAAAAGTTTTATTTTATTAAGTTAGTATAAAATACTTATCTCTACTTGGTCCATTCAATACATACAAAATATACTAGCACAAGAAGTTGAAATTAAATCATTCCCATAATCAAGATAAATAATCTCTAATCTTGTGCTACAATCATTCCTGATGGTTTGTCCAATTCCATCATTAGATTGTGAACTTGATCTTTATATTTATAAGAACCGGTGATTTAATTTTCCGTGTATAAGCTAAACTCTATACACTAAATCATCTACTATATAAGTAAAGGACACAAACGAATGTATGATCTATTTAAAACTTTATTAAAATTGAATAAACAATTATTCCATAATCCAAACCAAAATTCATGGTTAATAGCATATATCCCAACAATCTTCCACTTAGACTTTTAACCATGACAATTATTAGAATATACTATATCTAAATACGTGGTTAATAGTATATGCCCTAACAATCTCCCACTTAGACTCATAACCATGCATTTATAACTTTTACAACTATCCTTTTGCAAGACTATTAAAAGTCTATGCCAATAAACTTTTACTAAAAGGAACTTGCCAAGTTATTTTCAAATACAATCTTTGTCTAGTAGTGCTTTGTCGTAATTAACTAGTTTGGTTGATTTTCTTTACTATTCTCCCACTACTGTCACACCTCATTTTTGCGCTACCAGGAGTAGCAAGGGAGTTTTTCCAATTAAAGGACAATCGAAACGAGATTTATTTATTTAATTCAGAGTCTCCACTTGGGAGATTTATGGTGTCCCAAGTCACCGGTTTGAATCCCGAATCGAGAAAAAATTGACTATGTTTAACAGTCCGCGCACCAAAAATCCGGATAAAGAATTCTGTTAACCTGGGAGAAGGTGTTAGGCATTCCCTAGTTCCGTGGTTTTAGCACGGTTGCTCAACTGTCATATTCGGCTTATTTATCTGATTTTTAACATGCTTTAACTTATGTGCAAATTTTAACCTTTAATCGCTTTTGATGTTATTATTCATTATTTTAATAAAAGAATTGCAACATCATGAAAATGCATCTCAAACCACGTCACAATCAATGTACCCGTGATTATCGACACATCTCGACTTTGTTGAGATTTGGATTTGGGTCACATAAATGTGCACCCGGGTTTAGGGAGATAAGATTATTAGATACGCGCTTAAAGCTACTAACGCGTTATTATTTTTGAGAAGGCCGTGAAATTCGCTAAAACGGCATATCTCAAAGTCTAAGTATTTATATATATATATATATATATATATATTTATGAGGGCCCCGCAACTTGTACGTTTTATTTGGCGATGGCTCGTCTCATTTATTTTTAAAAGGATAAATCTAAAATGTCTATATTTTTTCTATTAAGTTTGTGTCTAAAATAAAAGAGAATTCTATTTAATTACACGCTTGGACCTCTTACTAGTTATTAGATTAAGATAAACGCAAATAAAAAAAAACATTCCAATCGATCTCGATCGTTTGACCATTCAGGTCATTTTAATTCATTCGACAAGGCGTGTGTATACAGACCTGAAGTTTGAGCCTGCAGTTGAGCCCTTTTCTATAACAAAATGAACGTAGGATCCATGAATCAAGAAATAGAGAAAGTTACTATCAAACATATGAATACTAGGGAGGATGGACAATCTAAAATCAAGTTATTACCTAACGGGTTGAAACATGCCTATGGGACCACAAATCTAACTATTCGTCCGACTTCGATCGCAAATTGAACAACAATACCTTTTAAGACTTGACTTGACAACAAATTAAACTTGAATTAATAGAACACTCATGAAATAGATTCCAATATATACAAACTAGCAACTGATTACATGGCTTAATTACCTATAGCATTCCTATTCAGCAATATGTTCATCTAGTGATCCAAACGACTTTATTACTTTGGGACAAACACTGGAGTTAGTTTCCAATTATTTAAGACTTTGTTCTACCAACTATAGGGAATATAATTATAACCTAAGGTTTAACAAAGAGAACTCCTATGAATCTGATCAAGTAAACTCAAACGATCCCATACATACTGATCCAGTCCATTATTTTTACCACAAATACAAATCTAACTATTCAAGCACTCTTAACAGTCCATCAAACCAAGTTTAATTACAAAACTCAGCTAACACAAATAGAAATCAACTTAAATTATGCTATGAATAAATGCAGTAAATGAGCAGATTCAACAAATAAAGAACAACGAAATTTCACTTCCATTTCTTCAAATTGTACATCACTTCACTATAGTTCAAGACGTGTACCTGGAATTAAAAGTAGAAGAAAAAGAGAGAAAGGTCAACAGCAGTAGCATATAGCAATAGAAGTCCAGCATACTCAGAGAACCAGTTTGCAATTCTCAGAAAATACCAAAACAGCAACACAGATATACCAGAACCTAGGAATGATACTAAAATACTAACAACACCACAGACAGAAACAGAGTGTTTTCAGAAAACGAGTCAGGACAGTAGATTTTTCTGATTTCTGTTCTTCAGATTTTTTTTCCAGTGTTTAGCTCTCATATTTTTTTTCTCTCCCCTCTTTTCAAATCTGATTTTCAGCCTCTTTAATAGGCATTTTTCTTAGTGCTAAGTCCACTACTAAATTCCTTATCATTTGTTAATTACTACCATTATCATAGTGCACTATTTTGATTAATATTGTCCATTTCAAACCCTGAAAATCAGTAATGAATGCCCTTCCCACTATGAAATATTTCCACTTGGTCTAATAGCAGCCCTAGTTTAATTATTAGGTAATTTAATTCCCGAACTACCCCTTAAACTGCTGAAATCTACTGCCCTAATACTAATCCAATTACTTTCAATTTTTCTCAGCTATAACCAATTCTATATAAACTGAACTAATTAAACTCATTTCTGACTCTTAATCAACACAAACATATCAAAATTGAACTAAAAACAACAGCTATAACCAAAATACTTAATATCAAACAATGATTCAAGGCAGATAATCAAATTCAATTGGATATGGCACTAAACATGATCACTAAAGGTTCAGGTCATCACCTACTGAGCAAAAGAAACAAACAGCAGGGTTTTAAGGGGGAATGACAGGCCAATGACAAAAAATACGCCAAGAGATTTGTTTCAAAGTTGCCACATACCAGCAGGCTTATTTGATACAAAAATCAGAACAGAAAAGGAGCAGGGGATAAACCTACTGGATTGAACAATAATAGCCTATCAGCATGTAATTCTATCAGTCAAACCTGAAGAACTAATTGACGACATGTATTTCATCGACTATTAAAGCCATATTGTACAACAATTATCGACAAAAATCAGAAAA
>MDKF010459609.1:0-48569 GCA_026770625.1 Nicotiana glauca
CAAGCCCTGGAAATGCCCAACATCAATCAGAATTCGCTCCCAGCCCATCACGAGACCAATATGATTGAGCTAGTGTAAAAAGGAGGAGAGCCTAAAAACCCTCAAATACTGTGATAATGGTCAGGTCCAGTGAAGGCAGAACATATGAAAAGTCAACCAGTGATAAGCCGTTGATCAGGGTAAAATAAACAGATAGTAAACCAGTTGTGGTGGTTCAGAAGGAGTCTTTAAGCAAAGTTGCAGTGAAACAAGGAAAAACAATGGTGGTTGGGCAAGGAGCAACAAATAGACCCATTATAATCGTGGAAGGTGACCGTATAGATCTAGTCATCATCAAGCTGGTAATCCAGTTACCGATAGTTGACGGTAAAGCAATTCCATGGAATTATGATTGGGTAACAGTGACCTATAAGGGAAAGGAAGTCAGGGAGGAAGTTTGCGAAGCCCAAGGGTTAACTCATTTGGGAAGGTGTTTTGCTCCCGCAAAATTGAGAAAGGCTAATCCAGCATCAATAAAGAAACCTGTGACTGAAGAGGAAGCAGAGGAGTTCTTGAAGAAGATGAAGATGCAGGATTATTCTATTATAGAGCAGCTGAAGAAGACACCAGCTCAGATTTCATTACTTCATTATTGATCCACTCGGACGAGCACTGCCGAGCATTAATGAAAATCTTAAATGAGGTGCATGTTCCCGACAAGATTGTAAATCATTTGGAGAAAATAGCCAACAAAATCTTTGAAGTGAACAGGGTAACTTTCTCCTATGATGAATTACCCGTAGAGGGTGCGAAACACAATAGGGCCCTTTATCTTACAGTGAAATGTTAGAACTCTGTGGTCACAGGGTATTGGTTGATAACGGTTCAAGTGAAAACATATGTCCTCTCTCCACTCTAAGCAAGTTGAAAGTAGAAAATGAAAGGATCCATAAGAACAGTATCTGTGTGCGGGGATTTGACGGCGGGGGCAAAGACTCAGTTGGGGATATAATATTGGAGCTGACGATAGGACCAGTGGAGTTCATAATGGAATTCCAAGTGTTGGATATAGCTGTGTCATACAATCTTCTATTAGGTCGACCGTTGATCCACGCCGCTACAGTAGTACCATCAACTCTACATCAGATAGTCAAATTCGAATGGGACAGAAAGGAGATAGTGGTTCACGGAGAAGATACTTTATGTGCACACAGCGACACCATTACACCATTTATTAAAATGGAAGATGACAAGGGGCCATGGATCTACCAGGTTTCTGACGCGATAACAGTCGAGAAAATTCTATAGGGGAAGTGTATCCCAAATCCGAAGATAACCGCTGCATCGGTCATGGTAGCATATGAAATGCTGAAGAATGGTTTTGTACCAGAAAAGGGTCTAGGATCAGCTTTGCAAGGCATCATACTGCCAGTGTCCCTCCCTGAAAATGTGAGAACCTTTGGTTTGGGATTCCAACCCACAGCCACGAACATAAGAAGAGCCAGAAAGTCGAAGCAGAGAGCATGGGTCCTTCCAAAGCTGGTCCCACGTCTCTCCAGATCATTTGTCAAGTCTGGTGCCAGAAGACGACCGGCAACAACGATTCCCAGTGCTGAGGTTAATCCTGATAAGGAGTTGATGGAAAGGTTTGATCAGTTGTTCAGCGTTGTAAACATGGTAGAATTCGGCGAAGATTCTAGCAGCGCAAAAGTACAGTTTGTTGGACCAAAAGCAAGGCTTAATAATTGGAAAGCTACTCCTCTCTCTACTGGGAAAGAGTCTTGGTAGTTTGCTTTAATTTTCCTTTAAGTTTGTATGGATTATTCTAAGGTTGTAATACAGATTTTATTTTCGGTCTGTTTTGAGTGTGCAAACCTTGTTATCTTTTATCTTCCAATGAAATGCAATTTCCTTTCTTCTTCATTCCTGATAAATTTTATTTTTTGTTTACTTCTTTTCTTTTCTGTACAATTCTTTTTACGCTGGTTCCAATGACATGGCATGCATGAGGAACCCTCAGTCCAGTCTAAAAAATCAATTTGATTCTGAGATAATAGTTCAAGAGGTAGATTGTGATTATGAGTCAGAATTTGACGAAGAAGAGGCTTTCGAAGAGATTAGTAAAGAATTAAGTCATTTTGAGGAAAAACCTAAACCCAATTTGAATGATACAGAAGCCATCAATTTAGGGGACACATAAAATATCAGAGAAACTAAAATAAGCATCCATCTTGAACCAAAGACTTGGGAAGAATTAATAGAAACACTCATGGAATACAAAGATGTTTTTGCATGGTCGTATGACGACATGCCGGGTTTAAGTACTAATTTAGTGGTTCACAAATTGCCCACTGATCCGACATTCCCTCCTGTCAAGCAAAAATTCAAAAAGTTCAAAACTGATATGACTGTAAAGATTAAGGAGGAAATCACCAAACAACTGGATGCCAAGGTGATTTGAGTCATTCGATATCCTGTTTGGCTAGCTAATATTGTGCCAGTACCAAAGAAGGATGGCAAAATCAGGGTATACGTTGATTACCACAATCTTAACAAAGCAAGCCCAAAGGATAACTTCCCATTACCTAATATCCACATTTTGATCGATAATTGTGCCAAGCATGAAATCGGGTCTTTTGTGGATTGTTATGCTGGATATCACAAGATTCTGATGGATGAAGAAGACGCGGAGAAGACGGCATTCATCACACCGTGGGGAACTTATCGTTATCGGGTAATGCCATTTGGTTTGAAAAACGCTGGGGCAACATACATGAGAGCAATGACCACTGTGTTTCACGATATGTTACACAAGGAAATTGAGCTGTACGTGGATGATGTGATCATTAAGTCAAAGTAGCAGGCCGACCACGTCGGGGATTTGAGGAAGTTCTTTCAGAGACTTTGTAGGTACAACCTTAAACTTAACCCTGCCAAGTGTGCATTTGGTGTTCCATCCGGAAAACTGTTGGGATTTATAGTCAGTCGGCGAGGCATTGAGTTGGATCCATCAAAGATCAAATCCATCCAAGAATTGCCACCTCCAAGGAACAAGACTGAGGTAATGAGTTTATTAGGGAGATTGAACTACATCAGCAGGTTTATTGCTCAGCTCACGACAACTTGTGAGCCCATTTTCAAGTTTCTGAAGAAGGATGCCGTAATAAAATGGACTGATGAGTGTCAAGAAGCATTTGATAAGATAAAATGATACTTGTCGAATCCACATATGTTAGTCCCACCAGAACCAGGGAGACCTTTGATTCTTTATTTGACAGTCCTGGAAAATTTATTTGGCTGTGTACTGGGGCAGCATGACATCACTGGCAGGAGGGAACACGCCATCTGCTATCTTAGCAAGAAGTTCACAGTTTATGAGGTTAAGTACACTCACCTTGAGAGGACGTGTTGCGCCCTAACTTGGGTAGCACAAACATTGAAACATTATATATCGTCATATACTACTTACCTCATCTCACGGTTGGATCCATTAAAGTATATCTTTCAAAAGCCTATGCCCACAAGGAGACTTTCAAAGTGGCAAATTTTACTCACCGAGTTTGACATCGTCTACGTGACAAGGACTGCAATGAAAGCTCAAGCATTGGCCGATCACTTGGCCGAGAACCCGGTCGATGAAGAATACGAACCATTGAGGACTTATTTTCCTGATGAAGAGGTAATGCATATTGATGAGCTGGAACTAACTGAAAACCCAGGTTGGAAACTTTTCTTTGATGGGGCTGCAAACATGAAAAGAGTTGGAATAGGGGCTGTGCTTATTTCTGAAATAGGGCATCACTATCCTATTACGGCTCAGCTTTGTTTCTGTTGTACCAACAATATGGCTGAGTACGAGGCATGTATTTTGGGTCTAAGGTTAGCTGCAGACATGGATGTCCAAGAAGTCTTGGTCTTGGGAGACTCGGACCTTCTGGTACATCAAATTTAAGGAGAACTAGAAACACGGGATTTGAAGCTCATACCATACCGACAATGTTTACATTATCTTTGTCAACGGTTTCGCTCAGTGGAATTCAGGCATATTCCAAGGGTCCATAACGAGGTTGCCGATGCTTTGGCTACCTTGGCATCAATGTTACATCATCCGGACAAAGCTTATGTCAATTATTTGCATATTCAAGTCCGCGATCAGCATGCCTACTATAATGTGATATAGGAGGAACTTGATGGCGAACCATGGTTTCATGATATCAAGGAATACATCAGAATGGGGATATACCCGGGGCAAGCCACAGGGGATCAGAAGAGAACAATTCGGCGTTTGGCGAGTGGATTTTTCCTCAGTAGAGGCGTTTTGTATAAAAGAACACCAGACCTTGGTTTGTTGAGATGCATAGATGCTAGAGAAGCCACGACTGTCATGTCCAAAGTACATTCAGGACTTTGTGGACCGCATATGAGTGGATATGTTTTGGCAAAGAAAATTCTTCGATTAGGATATTATTGGCTCACCATGGAGCGCGATTGTATCAGTTTTGTGTGCAAGTGTCATCAATGCCAAGTACATGGCGATTTGATTCATTCTCCCCCATCGGAATTGCACACGATGTCAGCACCATGGCCCTTCATTTCTTGGGGCATGGATGTCATTGGACCAATTGAACCAGCAGTATCCAACGGGCACAGGTTCATTCTGGTGACCATTGATTATTTCACCAAGTGGGTTGAGGCTAAAACTTTCAAGTATGTAACCAAGAAAGCAGTGGTTGATTTTGTTCACTCAAATATCATCTGCCGATTTGGAATCCCAAAGGTAATCATCACAGATAATGGTGCTAATCTTAACAGCAATTTGATGAAGGAAGTATGTCAACAGTTTAAGATTATACATCGCAATTCTACTATGTATCGTCCCAAGGCAAATGGAGCAGTCAAGGCGGCCAACAAGAACATAAATAAAATACTGAGGAAAATGGTAGAAGGTTCCATGCAATGGCATGAAAAATTACCATTTGCGTTGTTGGATTATCGCACTACTGTTCGTACTTTAGTAGGTGCAACTCCTTATTTGTTGGTATATGGCACTGAAGCAGTAATACCTGCGGAAGTTGAAATCTCGTCCCTTCATATTGTCGCTGAGGTTGAGATTGATGATAATGAGTGGGTTAAAACCGGTTGGAGCAATTGAGTTTGATTGATGAGAAAAGATTAGCAGCGGTGTGTCATGGTCAGTTATATCAAAAGAGAATGGTAAGAGCATACAACAAAAAGGGGCATCCCCGGAAGTTTGAAGTGGGTCAGCAAGTGTTGAAACGTATCCTTCCAAATCAAGCCAAAGCGAAAGGAAAGTTCGCCCCAAATTGGCAAGGGTCGTTCATTGTGACAAGAGTGTTATCCAATGGTGCTTTGTATCTAACAAACATCAAAGGCAAAAGTGTAGACATGGCTATTAACTCTGATGCAGTCAAAAGATACTATGTATGATTTTCTTTGGTTTATTGTGATTGTTTGTATTTGGCATTGTTTCGAAGACTGGAATGACGAAGGCAATTTGTTCTGCTATCTAAATACTTTACCCTTTGTTTCCCCTTTGAGCCTCATCTATTTTTATTTCATACCCCTATTTTGGAATCAATAACGAAAAGAAAGGAAAAAAAAAGAAAAATATAATAATAAGTGAAAAGAAAACTGTAACAATAAGGAAAATTGGGTGAACTATGTTTGACCTGATTCCTTTTAAGGATACGTAGGCAGCTTCATGGCTCGGTCATAGTGAAACAAAAATCAAAAGATCCCCAAGCAAGAAACTGGAGCAGAAGTTGTGTTTCTGATAAGAAATTTGATTCCAAAAGTTGTAATTCTAACCCTCTGAATGTGGTTTGAGCTTTTGATACCCTTTTCTTTCCAACCATATCCAAAAACCATATTGATGTCCAAAGAAAGACCTCCCGATCAGTCTTCGAGAGGTTCCAAGTCAAGCAAGTAAAGATGATTTATACCAGGGGCAACACTCCGGTTTAAGCAAGAAAAATGAAAAATGAGAGAGTCTTATTGGTGAAAACCCGCAAGGGCTCTCTAAGGCGATGAAAGATGAGAGAAATGAGAGAGTCTTAGTGGTGAAAACCCTCGAAGGGCACTATAAGGCTAATGAAAACTGAGAGAAATCTAAAAATGAGAGAGAGTCTTACTGGTAAAAACCTTCATGGACACCATGAGGCGGCGAGCAATAGAGAAAGGGGAAAATGAGATAAGGCTGACGGCAGAGATCCATCGAGGCATCAAGTAGAATAAAGATGGCGATTCAGCAAAGAATTTGGTTTTGAGAATCTTGAGGCACAGAGCAAGACAATTGGAAGTGGATTGAATTGAATAGACTGGGTTGATTAATCTGAAATGCACAACATGATCATTGGGACCGGTTATCCCATTCAGATAAGTTCTTTTCTTTTCTCAAACGATCTTCTAAAGGGAGATTTTCTCTTTTACTTTTGTCTTTTGAAATCATCGCATTTATTTTCTTTTGGCTAAGGTTTTTTTTCAATGATGGCTTGATTCTAACAAAAAAGAAGGAATTTCAAAGCTTACTACCAGTTTCCAATATGGTGAAAAAGTGAAGTGTGGCTAGGACAGGCCGACGATAATGTGTTTGGACGTAAAATGCGTCATTGGAAATCTGAATGATGAAATGGTTGAAGATCTGTGAAAGGTATGGGATCAGATAAAAAGACTAGAAGTGGCAAGCAACAGCTAGAAAATTTGTGGATAAGGATTAGTCAGAGGGTCGGAAATTCTCGACCGAGGTCAAGGCAGTCGGACAAAACCAAGTATGGAAAGGAGAGAAGGGAAAACCATCCCCAGCAGGAGTATCACAACCAATTACCACACCCTAAACTGACCAGATTTTTCTGTGTTTTGAAAGAGGGGCAGGAAATGTTGTTGATGGTGGAGAAAGTTTCCGCGAAGGAAGAACAAGTACCCAACAGCCACCAAACTGGGGTAGAAAATTTTCTTTGTTTTGTCTATTTTGTTACAATCAGGCGCCCACCTGGAGAACAAGGGAATACATTTCAAGTTCAGTAATCAGGCGCCCACCTGGAGAACAAGGAAATACATTTCAAGTTTAGCAATCAGGCGCCCACCTGGAGAACAAAGGAATACATTTCAAGTTCAGCAATCAGGCGCCCACCTGGAGAACAAGGGAATACATTTCAAGTTCGGTAATCAGGCGCCCACCTGGAGAACAAGGGAGTATAATTCAAGTTTTAGCTTTCAAGTTCCTACTGATAACATGATTCGGTTTAACACTCACATATAGGCCCAGCTACCAAACTGGGGCAGAAAATTTTATTTGTTTTGTCTATTTTTGTTGAAATCAGGCGCCCACCTAGAGAACAAGGGAATAAAATTCAAGTTTTGGTAATCAGGCACCCACCTGGAGAATAAGGGAGTATAATTCAAGTTTTACATTTCAAATTATTACTGATATTTAGTGACAAGATTCGGATAACACCCACAGATGCACTCAGCTATTGAACTAGGGCAGAAAATTCCTTTTGTTTTGTTTATTTTGGAAGTCAGGCGTCCACCTGGAGAACAAGGAACAATAGTTGTAGATTTTGAAGTCAGGCGTCCACCTGGAGAACAAGGAACAATAGTTGAAGATAGTTGAAGTCAGGCTTCCACCTGGAGAACAAGGAACAATAGTGGAAGATAGTTGAAGTCAGGCGTCCACCTAGAGAATAAGGAACAATAGTTAAGGATGGTTGAAGTCAGGCGTCCACCTGGAGAACAAGGAACAATAGTTGAGGATAGTTGAAGTTAGGCATCCACCTGGAGAACCAGGAACAATAGTTGAAGATAGTTGAAGTCAGGCGTCCACCTGGAGAACGAGGAACAATAGTTGAGGATAGTTGAAGTCAGGCGTCCACCTGGAGAACAAGGAAAAGTAGTTGAATATTCAAAAGTGAAGCGCCCGTTTGGAAAACCAAGGGAAGGCAACGATGGTCAGAAGAAGAAGATTCAAGTCTTCGAAAAGAAAACAATTTGAGTTTTGTAGGAAGAGAAGAAGCAAGTTTAGGATCAACAAATAGGTACCCGCCTAACAGGAGAAAAAGCATCTCAAGAATTTGATGCGAGACAGCAACAAAGGAACTTCGGAGGAGATACAAGTCAACAAGGCAACAACAGTCGCAAGAACAAGTTTGAAAATTAATCTTTGTAATTCATAGATTATAGCTTAGTCTAGCTTCTTTATTTTTAGCACGGTGTAATAAGGGGGTCAGTAAGCAATAGCAGCAGCAGCAACAACAATGAAATCACAGCTTCATGGTAGTCCCAGCTACCAAAACTTTCCGAACTACATTGACCTGATTCCTTTATAGCCAAGGATATGTAGGAAACTTTTGAAGCAGAGGTTCGGTCAAATCTTTCAAAAAATGCTTCACGCAGAGTATTCAAACGGACAAAAATCCCTCGTATCCGCTCACTTTATCTTTGCACGAAAACTCTTTGTGTTTCCGGACAAAGAGGGGCAGCTGTGAGCATGTGATTTTTGCCCTATATGAATTACTCCCAGAAAATTCAAAATAAAATAGTTTTTCTTTGTTTGCAATTTTGTGGATTTTCGTGGTATTTTCCGTTATTGTTCGTGTTTATTTATTTAAATTATGGAATATACAAACAATATATATATATATATATATATATATATATATGTTGCATTTGAATTTAGGATTTAATTGGACATTTTGGAATTAATCAATAATTAGTTGTTCTAAAAAAATGAAAATCACAAAAAAAAAATGTATTTTTGCATTTTTAGTAATTAATGTCGAATTTTGTGTTTTATTTTAATGTGGTATTTAGTTATTTTGTGATAATTACTACTTAGAGCTAATTACTATTTTAGGATTAATTTAGGTTTGTATTTTTATTGTTATTTTTAGAATTTTAGAAAATAAAAGAAAAAGGAAGGAATTAATTCGGAATTTTGGGTCAAATCCAAAAGATTCTCGAGCCCAAAACCCATGCAATAACCCAGTCCAAGAAGTCAGTCGCTCAAACCTTGGAAACGACGTAGTATTGAAATGGAACTATGTCGTTTCAAGACCAAGGGATCTCAACCGTCCATCCAGCCCCATCCAACGATGCACAGCCCTGCCCCTAACCCGTATCCGACCCCGACCCGTTTACATTAGAGATCGATCCGGTCTCAAAGGCAACCAAATGGTGTCGTTCCAATTAAGTGAATAATCCAAGCCGTTAATCTCGTTTGATCGAACGGCATGGATCCACTTCCCCTCTCTAGTATATAAGTTCGAAACACACCCAACCCCCCCCCCAGACCCCCCCTTCCCTTTCGTCTCTAACCTTCAGAGACCAAACCCTCCACCACCGTCCTCCACCCGCCGGAAATCGCCCACGGCGGCGGACGGTGGCCAACCACCACAAAAGTTACACCGTAGGACCCACTCACTCCCCTCTTTCCAAATCCCTGGCCCGTTTCCTTCGAATCATTGTGGTGTTCTTCGAATATCCAATTGAATCCACGAACCCTAGCGCTGCCACAGTTTTTCGGTGGCGACGCCACCTTCCCTCAACCCCAAATCAACACCATATAATCCCCATGACCCCCTCTTTCCAAACCTCAGCATAGTTCCCCTCGAATCTCTTTCAATTGTCTCGAATTTTCAATCTGAGGTTTGAACCCTAAAGTTTTTATTCTCGAGTTTTCTGAGTTTTTCAAGGCCAACTTACCACAAGATAATGATGGTCGCTGGTTCTTGAAAAGGAACAAGCGATTAACATTATCTTGGGGTAAGTTGGAATGTCAGTATCGATGTCAAGTCTACTTGGTAAGTTTCTGCATTCGTTTGACTATTTTGTTTGTCTTTTTGCATTAATTCACGTCTGTTCTTCTTTTTCCGAAAGTTTAGGCCTTTCCTGTTAAGTTTTTTGAATTTGTTTAAACTTCTGGTTTTTGGTTTTTCTTTTGTTGTGCTTCATTTTAGAATTATGAGTAATCTTGTTGGTATTTGTTTTCTACAAGTTTTAACTGATGATGAATGTATTAGGCAATAACTAGTCTAGTTAATTTGGCGATTAATTATTTCAAAGGTCAAATATCAAATAGGTTCATTCACTGATTATGTCGTTGATTGTTCATGTGTGGGGTATCTGTTGATTTCGTTTCAGTGTTAGAACTTTTAGGTTTCAGAAATTAATACCATCTGGTTCTGATTGTCTAGGATTCAGTTTAGAGAATTGTTTATCATGTTTATAAGAATTAAGAGCTTTAGGGGGTAATAATAGTATTCATGGGGGTAATATGGGTAGTCTGGATTTGGGATATTGAATAATAGGGGATTTCAGGGAGTAGTTTGGACCCTCAGTAATTAAAATAAAGTCTGCTAACAAATATTAGGTGGTGCACCAGTTTTAAATAGAAAGCATGAAATCAGTAGAATGAATTAAAAATGAAAAGGGGTTGCTAGTGGAATGACACCCTGTTTAGTGCCCTTTTAAGGCTGGAAATCAGAATAGAACATGGGGGACGAAAAGCTAAAATAATACAAGTGTAAAGAAAGAAAAAGGGGCTGGAAAGGGGTAATGACTAAGGTATAAAAGAGAGAGGTCTGGACTGATATAGGGGGATTTTTGAAGAGAGGAGGAGATAACATTGAGTGAGAGAAAAATACACTGATATATACACTGATATACACTGATATTCAGACAGACACTGATAGAGAGAGACATACCATGAAACATATAGGAGATTCTGAAGAAAACAAATAGAATTGAGAGGTTAGAATTCCCTGAAAGTGTAGATTCCTCATTTGATTGAAAAAAATGGCTTGATTTTGGGATTTGAAACTCGGTTGAAGCTGTTTGGATTTCTGAATTACTGTTCCATTTGATTTCTCTGGGTTTTTCTAGAAGTTTATTTTATTGCTGAATTACTGTTCCATTAGATTTCTCTTGGTTTTCTGAAGTTTCTTTTATTGCTGAATAATTCATGAGTTTCTCTGGGGTAAAGAGGGATTGAATTCAAGTCATTAAATCCTGATTTGAAGCCTGTTGGATCAGTGTACATTTAAAACTGTCTATTCTTGGATTTTGAGTTGGTTCTGTTAAGATTGCATGTTGCTGCTATCTACTACTTTCTCACTTCTATTTTCTTTTCATTCCCACGTATTCCTTTGGCCTTAAGTGATACATGAAGTTTGAATCAAAAAATGTGTGATCAAATTCAAATATAAATGATGAAATATTACATGTTTTCTTCCATAAGTCTTCCTCTTACTGTTTTACTTTGATTTGGAAGCCTAACACAATAGTATCTACTATTAAATTGCCTGCAAATATGTGTATTCAAATGCTGTATTTAACCTTCACCAGAATGTGAGAGCTATATAATACGGACATTGCATTATTTGTAATAGTTGGACTGTTTAGACTATTTCAAAATCACATGAGTATCCTGTTTGGTATTATTAGCCTTAGCCTAGTTTAGTTCTGATTTTATCATCATAACAAGTTGAATGTTAAATTTAGAATAAGGGTTAGTTTGGAACTGAATCCAGAATCAGCTTGTATGTTCATTATTAATGTTAAATCACACGTCTCCTTGGGTTTAAAAATGTCAATCACTTTGGTTTGTTATTGAATTTCAGAAATTAAAATAGTAACTCGTCAGCTTAAACATGATTCGAATATGAAACTAAAATTTGATTTTTAATGAGCGACTGTTTGATTTAAGCAAAAAAAAAAATTAATTGTTCATTTGTTGTAAAACTGATCAGTGTTGTGAGGCCCAGTTTAAAGTCAACATTGGTTTGGGCTCACTTTGGGCCAAAATTGGACAAATTGTGAACATAAAATTGAAGGCCTCTGTTGGGCTAACTACATGCCCAAATATTGAGCTCTACTTCAGGTAGTGGATCCAAAATAAAATTCCAGCAATGGCAATTGCCTCTGTTCGAAATTTGGGCCTGATTTGGTGGGTTCGAACCTGCCTTCCTTATGAAACGCCATTGGTTGGGCCTTGTCATTCTTGTTAGGATAATTATCATTACTACAAACAATCTATTAGAACCTTAACAATAGTTTAGTGCCAATTATTTTAGCCTTTTAAGTATATTAGTAGTCGAACTATACTAGGTAATAATGATTCATGGATTTTCCGAATATTATTAGGACATCTTTAAAATCGAGTTGCACCTCGCCAAATAAAATCGCAAGTTGCGTGGACCTCGTGTAATTATGTTTTTTTTAAAACTTAGAAATTGGGATGTGCCATTTTAGCGAATTTTCGTGGCCTCCCGCAAAGATATCAAAACGCATAATTGCTTTAGGCGCGTAACATTAAACTACCTTCCAAAATTCGGGTGCACATTTATGTGACCCAAATCCAAATCTCAACGATGTTAAAATATATTAAAATCCACGGGTACATTTATGTAACGTGGTTTGAGATAGCTTTTAATAACGTTGCAATTCTTCTCTAAAAATTGAATAAAAGTGGTTAAAAAGTAAAATTGCACATAGGTAATTGTTTAAAAATTAGATAACTAAGCCAAATATAACAGTTGAGCGACCGTGCTAGAACCACAGAAATCAGGAATGTCTAACACCTTCTCCCGGGTTAACAGAATTTCTTACCCGGATTTCTGGTTCGCAGACTGTAATACAGAGTCAATCCTTTTCCTCGATTCGGGATTTGAACCGATGACTTGGGACATCATAAATCTCCCAAGTAGCGACTCTGAATCTCTTAGTAAATGAATCACGTTCTGATTGTCCTTCAATTGGAAAAACTCCCTTTTATTATACCCCTTCCGGGGGGTGTAGGTAAAAAGGAGGTGTGACAATAATGATCCCCTTCATGGTAGGCCATTTATGAATCCACTATGCATTAACTATTATTCTATCAATTCTACTGTGAACATGATTGTTTGTCCCAGTGAACTTTCTCCCTACTATCCTGAGCTCATCTAATCCAGTATCAATTATGAAGTTTTTAAAATCTTTCACCTCTGTCTCTTGTACTAGATTCCCTGCACTCTGTCCTCTATTGATAGAATAGTATTGAAATCCCCCATTATTAAGCTTGAGCCATTGACTCCATTCATAGTTCCTTTAAGATCCTCCCATAGTATCTTCCTATTTTGTATGCTGTGTTTTTCATAGATTGCAACAAAGTTGAAATTGATGTTTTATTGTCTCTTGCTCACCTGTCCTATTATATATTGTTTGTGGACTTGAATCACCTCAAACTCTACCTTTGCTTGGTCCCATACTACCCATATTTTGCCTTCTGGTGCCTCATCATAATTAGCAACTCATTGCCAATTACTGAACACCTTTTTCATTATTAGATCAACATTATTTGCCTTAGCTCTATTTTCTAGGACAACCACTACTAGCTACCACATTATTCTCCCTATAATTATTTTTAGTTCTTTTTGCTTATACACTTTATTTATACCCCTAACTTTCCATGTTATGATATTCATCATGAGATAGTATTTGTTTTAGGGCCACCTCCTTTGTCACTTCTACTCAGCTGCCCTCTTATTCCCTAAGCTTCAGATAATTGCACAATCTTCTAAGCATTGTCAACTAGAGATTTAAATGCATTGCCAGTGTCTATTTTATTCTCTCTTGTGGTTCCCATATTCTTTTTTGATGCAGACTTTTCCTCTAGCAAGCTGTCATTGCTCTTCATTCTCCTGCTGAATAGGCATTACTTTACCTTCTGATTCCATTTGGTTCATGAACCTACCATGTGCATCAATTTTATCCACATTAGGATCAAGTGCCCTCACTATTCTCCGTTCTTATTTTATTTTCTGGTCATAACATTTTTGTTGTCCTTCCTCCTTATTCTGCTTCTGTTGGTCTCTACATGAGTGGCCTATTTGGCAACATCTTTGGCAGTACTGAGGCTTCCAGTTATATTCTACCATCTGCTCGATCATCTTACCCTTAGGGTCATTTAATTTGATTGACCTTGATAATGGCCTAGTAATATCCATTTCAATTAACACCCTAGAATATGATACTCTATCAGCCATTGTAGTACATGTGTCGGCATACAAAGGCTTTACTAACCCACTCTAAATTTTGCTTAAGGCCTGGTTACTCCAATAGTTAAGTGGAAACTTAGGAAATTTGATCCATATAGGAATGATTTTAAGCACATCCTCATTGAAATCAAATCCTTCCGTCCATGGTCTGAGAATGATTGGTTTGTTATTCATGGTATACGGACCATTCGGTATTACTTCATCCCTATCTTCACAGTTGTTCATCAAAATTATGAGATACCCATCGTTATGGAAGAGTACCTTAGGTTTCCTGGCTTTGCTCCACTAACTTGCTATGAATCGCTCAATTGCCACAATAGTTGGAGGTTGGAGTATTTCCCACTAATTATAACATTATAGTTCGATTCCACTTCTGATTCTCCTCTACAATGTACTCATCCAGCAATTGTATCACAATTTCTCCGTCCTGTATCACCGAAAGAATATAGGATAGATTCAAACCCTTAGCTGCAAATTTGTTCTCACTAAAAAATCCTGCCCAGGATCTTCCCCCATTTCCAGTTTGTGTTGGTTTCACCTCTTGCATGTTCTTCTCATTGTTGATCATAGTACTTCTTTGTTCCTTTGGCAAGTTTGCATTTACTGTTCCATTGCTTTGCAATTTGCTCGTACTCGCACCGCCAATTGAAATCATTGGTATAGCTACTTCTTTAGCTCCAGCGTTCATCATCATTATCACAAGGGTGACTGGGCTCACCGGTGTTGCCAATTTAGTTCGTGCACTACTTGGATCTGGCCTGTTTAGGTCATTGTCACTTTTCGGATCCAGATCTTCCTCTTGCATTTTCTCTTTAGATTTTGCTGTTTGTTTTTCTTGTTCTCGCGTGATGATGTCGGTTAATTTCCTTTCTACCACTAGTGTTTTGCTGGTGTTCTTCTTTGATCTTTCTCTTCTTCCCATTTTCGGTGAAGACGCAGGTTAGTTAGCACCTAACGTGCGCCGAGAGAAAAAAGAAATTACAAAGGTATAACAATTCCTCATCTATCTGATTCTTTTCTACTTATAGTAACTTGACTAATAGTAAGCTTTGTATATTGAATTATACAGCCTCCAATTCATACATGTGATCACACCCAACTATGCCTTCTAAAAGACAAAGCAATTGTTGGAAATATAATCCGGATTTAAGTCCAGAGTCGAATCCTCAGGGAACTAACCTATTTATTACAACTCTTTTCAATGCTATTATCAATTCAAACAATTTCCAGATGCAAGATTTTTATCAATAACAATTGGATTTTTGTTTAAATACTTCAAATGATATTAAAAATAACAATATGCTAAATCAAAGATAATTCAATGGTAAAAAGGTCTAGGGCATTGATTCCCCCAATTACTACTTTAATTCTTAACTCTTTTGCTATAATCTCGCCGTAATACTCTATGAGGATTATGAGCTATGGGTTATCGTAATTATCTCTCAATCAACTACAATAATTTACTAGAGCATTCTCTCGAACTACTCTAGCTGACAATTTGTGCAGCTCTGAATTATCCCACCAAAGTTTCGTTATCTCTAACCTCACTTTTAAGTTCAAGTAATGAATCTCTTCAATTACCCAAAAGTGGTGGTGTTCAACAGCAGTCTAACCTAGTATTCTTTCTCAAGCAATACAAGGCAATTAGACACGATTAATCAAGAGCTCATCAATCAATCACCATACAAAACGTAGTTAAACAATTATATAATAAATTCGGCTCGATTATAACAAAGTTGAATCAAAACTTCATCCAACAATTGGTTCCATTAACCCTAGATCAAATGTTTAGCTACTCATAATAAAGCAAGATAAAACTACAAAATTGTTCATAATGTGTAATTGCAATAAATAAGAGGAGATAAAAAAAAACTCTAATATTTTGTTGATCTTCTCACACTTGTTCTTGCCTCCAAAGTAGTCTAAAAACAAGCTTGATACTTTCTTGGGCGAGCTTCTTTAGTTTATAAGGGTTTGGAATAAGTTTTTCCCAATTTACACTTTGGTCCCAAAAGTTCTGGGCAACAGCACAGTTCACCGCGGTGAGAGATAAACATTCTGCCTCTCGTCTTTGGCCTGTCGCGGTCCACCGCAGTCGCGGTGGATTCCAACCCAGTCCAGGTTTTTCTTCTTTCCACTCGGGTGCTTCTTGATTGGACTTTTTCTTCACATTATTGACTCCAAAACACTCCATAGTTCTTCCTAACTTAGATTAGTCCCTGCGAAGCAAAAGAACACCAATTAGAGCATTTTGTTATCATTTAGCCTATAAAACAGCAATAGAGCATGATACATTTAGGGTGTAAATATCGTCTATATAGCCTATTATCAATACTCCACACTTAAATTATTGCTAGTCCTCGAGCAATCCACCACACTCTACCCAAGCTTTTTCCTTAACGTATCACACCAAGAATAATTCACCAAAGTTGCACCTAGTAGTGACCAACCTTTGCCTCAAAAGTCGAATCTCACATGCCGTACAATATTCGTACTTACTCAAACCACTCTATACAAAAGTCAAGATTTGCCTATCCTTCGTGAACCACATGCCCTCAGATCACACAAGAGAGTAGTTCCACAATTAATATTATTAAGAATAATGAGGAACTTAGATGGATAAAACTCGCTCACTTTCAAAAAGAACATTCACATGCCACAAAGATGTACCATTGGCTTTCCCATAGTGTACTACTAGTCTATTCAGTCTAAGATCAGTTAGGATTTTACTTGGTTGTAATGTAGGCTAAGGGATGGGTCGGATATATTTGGATATAATGACTAACCTCCCAAAGCACTATTAATACACTCACATTAACCTTCAAAATCATGCTTATGTCAACCAGACGTTCCACCACGTTTTTATTTATAACATCACATTTCTTTAGGTGCATTTGTATAAATCTACCACTTATCCACTACTACATTTATTCGTTTTTTTTCGTTGTGCTTCTTCTTTTACTTTTTCAAAACACTACACCTTTTCTTTATTTCTTTGGTTCCACTCAAAAAACCACCACCACCCCAGACTTTAACTGTTGCGTATGTCAAGGCCATTCAAGTGCTCATGGGAGGTAAAACAGGTTCAAACATATGGTTATTCAAACAATTGGGTAAGGCTCGCAATATGTTTTCCAAAGAAACAGGCTTATAGGCTCAACGGGGTTAACTACGATGTATTACATTTATGTGGGTTTACTTTATGTATCTGGCTTAACAAAAAAATACCTATATCACTTCTAAGACTGAATGAAGCTACTATTTCGCTTTGCAAACACACATGGCAAGTTCTAGGCATCAAATGTAAAACATAGAATACAGTATAGCTCACACACTCACATGGCATATGACTCACTCCATATTGGCTTATCAAGACACTATCTTTTGAGTATTCAAGTCAATTACAAACATACAATTTAAGACACCTTAGCAAGAATCAACCACTGAGACTAAGCGTTGCACTCTAATGTCTACTGTGTTCAGGTGTATCAACGCTAAGGGTTTCTCTTTCTATTTTAGCTCGTAGCCCATCAATACTAACTAAAAACTAAAAACAAAATAAACAAAAACTAACTACACCTGGTTCAAGATAAACCCTTGAAAAAGAACCGTGGCCCAAAGAAAACCCAGGGGGGAGTTACTACACTACCTAAAGCAAAAAAAGAAAATCTTTTTGATATTTTCTTTAGACTTACTTCCCTCAAGAAAACTGTCTAGAAGACCCGTCATCAGGAAGAGTCCACATATTCCTATTTTTTTAAATTTATTTTTTTATTTTTATATAGGAAGTTACAGAAGAAAACAAAAACAACAACATTCGTCGGTTGCCTCCCACGCAACGCCTGATTTAACGTCGCGGCACGACGCATGCTAGGATCATCACTCCTCACTCGCATACTAGAGTTCTTCCAACGTTATTATCTCTCTATCCCCTTTCTCTTCTGCCATTCCAAGGTAATATTTCAACCTTTGCCCATTCACTGTGAACTTATTTGTCCCATCTTCTGATTCAATCTCAACATCTCCACTTGAGAACATTTGACCACTCTGAAGGGTCCTGACCATCGGGACTTCAACTTACCCGGAAACAACCTCAATCTTGAGTTGTATAACAATACTAGCTCTCCGGATTTGAAGTTTCGGTCCACGATGTGCTTATCATGCATTAGTTTCATCCTTTCTTTGTATAATATAGCACTCTCAAATGCCTGGGACCTGAATTCCTCTAGCTCATGTAACCCAATGACTTTGTTGGTGCTTGTTGTCTCCATGTCCAAGTTCAACTGCCGCAATGCCCAAAGTGCTTTATGCTCGAGCTCTATAGGAAGGTGGCATGCCTTTCGAAACACCAACTTGTACGGTGACATACCAATTGGAGTTTTGAAGGCTGTGTGGTACGCCCACAATGCATCATCCAATTTCTTCGCCCAATCGGTCCTTGTTGCATTCACTGTTTTCGTAAGGACACTTTTAATTTTCCTATTGGACACTTCAACTTTCCCGCTCGACTATGGGTGGTACGGGGTGGTCACTTTATAATGAACTCCATACTTTTCCAACAGCCGTGCGAACGCTCTATTGCAGAAATGGTTTCCGTCATCACTGATTATAGCACTCGGGGTGCCAAAACATGTGAAGATGTTCTTCTTTAAAAAGCATGTTACCCCTTTAGCATCACTGGTTGGGAGGGCCATTGCTTTGACCCACTTGGAGACGTAGTCAACTGCTACCAATATGTACTTATTACCATACAAGCTTACAAATGTCCCCATGGAGTCGATCCTTCACATGTCAAAAACCTCCACCTCTTGAATTGTGGTCATTGGCATCTCATGTCGGTGAGATATGTTGCGTGTCCTTTGGCACTCATCGCAACTTTTGACCCAAGCGTGGGCATCCTTGAACAGAGTTGGCCAATATAAACTCGACTCCAACACCTTAGTTGTTGTCCTAATTCCTCCAAAGTGTCCACCATATGGCGAAGCATGGCAAGCCTGCAAAATAGAATGTTGATCTTTCTCGGGGATACACCTCCGGATCATGTTATCTATACATATTTTACACAGTAGAGGTTCATCCTAATAATAACACTGACAATCACAAAAGAACTTTTCCTTTTGAATTGAGGAGAGTTCATAAGGTACAATACCAATTGCTAAATAATTAGAAATATCAGCATACCACGGTGCCTCCTCCATTATCATTTCTAGTAATTGTTCATCCGGGAATATCTCTGTTATATCCTTAACCTCTACCTTCTTTCCAGCTCCTTCCAACCTTAAGAGTTGGTCATCTACTTGGTTCTCTGTCCCTTTTCTATCACGGATCTCTAGATCGAATTCTTGTAGTAACAGAACCCAGCGAATTAAGTGTGGCTTTGACTCTTTCTTTTCTATCAAGTACCTAATTGCTACATGGTTAGTGTAAATGATAACTTTGGAGCCAATCAAATATGACCTGAATTTGTCAAATGCAAAAACGACAGCCAACATCTCCTTTTCTGTCATGGTGTAATTGAGTTGTGCACCGCTTAGCGTTCTGCTTGCATAGTAAATTGGGTGCATCAGTTTATCCATTCGCTTCCTCAAGATTGCTCATATAGCATAGTCACTTGCGTCACACATGAGCTCGAACGGTTGCTCTTAGTTGGGTGTAACAATGATGGGTGCAGCCACTAATCTCTTCTTCAGCTCCTCAAATGCCAACCTGCAATCATTAGAAAACACAAAGGGCTGATCCTTTTCAAGGAGTTTGCATAAAGGGTTAGCAATCTTAGAGAAATCTTTTATGAATCGCCTGTAGAACCCGGCGTGCCCAAGGAAACTTCTCATTGCCTTGATTGAAGTAGGCGGTGGCAACTTCTCAATCACGTCAATCTTAGTATGGTCAACCTCGATTCCCTTACTGGACACTCGATGCCCCAAGACTATCCCTTCTTGTATCATTAAATGGCACTTTTCCTAATTCAATGCTAAATTTGTCTCCACACATCTTCTGAGCACTCTTCTTAAGTTGCGAAGATAGTCCTCGAATGAATCCCCCACCACGGAGAAATCATCCATAAATACCTCCATAATGTCCTCTACCATGTCCGTGAAAATGGCTAAAATGCACCGTTGAAATGTCGATGGTGCATTGCAAAGCCTAAAAGGCATTCTTCGAAAGGCAAAGATGCCATACAGACAGGTGGATGATGTTTTTTCTCTGTCTTTGGGGGCTACTGAGATCTGATTGTATCCCGAATATCCATCCACGAAATAGAAGTGAGATCATCCAGCCAACTTGTCCAGCATTTGGTCAATGAATGGCAAGGTAAAATTGTCCTTCCGGGTGGCTGTGTTCAATTTTCGGTAATCCATGCAAATCCGCCATCCCGTGACTGTACGAGTCGAGATCAACTCGTTATTCTCATTTTGTACGACCATTATTCCTCCCTTTTTTGGCACACAGTGAACAGGGCTGACCCAATTGCTATCAGAGATAGGGAAGATGATACCCGCATCTAAACATTTGATCACTTCATTCTTCACCACCTCTTTCATATTTGGGTTCGGCCTTTGTTGATGTTCTCTGGAAGATTTGTGCCCTTCTTCCAAGAGAATCTTGTGCATGCAAAAAGCTAGGTCGATACCCTTTATGCCCGCCATGGTCCAACCAATGGCAGTCTTACATTCCTATAGCACCTGTAGGAGTTTCTCTACCTGCACATCTAGTAAATTGGATGATATAATAACAGGAAAAGTAGAATTAGGCCCTAAGAAAACGTACTTGAGGTGAACTGGGAGCGGTTTCAGCTCCAATTTGGGTGGTTCCTCTATTGATGGTTTTCCTTGTGGTGTAGCCCTCTTTTCTAACTCCAAGGAATCGAACTGAGGTTCCCTTTTCCAGAATCCTTGAACTTCGAGTGCCATAACCCACTCTGCCAACCCTTCACCATCCATCTCCTCTAAATTTGTCAGACAAGCCCCCATTAGATCTTTAGCAATCAGGGTCACATCATCTTCATGTAGTATTACTTCCACTGCCTCCAATAGGGAGCAATTAGCGTATTCATTGGGTTTCCTCATTGATTGTTGAACGTTGAATATAACTTCTTCATCATTCAACCTCATTTTTAATTCCCCAGTTTTACAATCGATCAATGCTCTCCCAGTGGCTAAGAATGGCCTACCCATAATGATGGGTATGTCCTCATCTTCCTGGCAATCCAAAATAACAAAGTCTGCAGGGGATACAAACTTCCCTACTTGTACCAACACATCATCAAGAATCTCTGTCAGTTTTTTCACCGCACGGTCAGCCAGTTGCAAAAGCATCAAAGTCGGTCTAGCTCTGTCAATGCCCAGTTTGGTATATATGGCCAGAGGCATCAAGTTTATGTTGGCTCCTAAGTCACATAATGCCTTTGCAAAGGCATAACTCCCAATAGTGCACGGAATAGTAAAGCTACCTGGGTCAGACATCTTTTGAGCCATGGGTCTTGTCACTACCGCACTGTAGGTCTGTGTGAGAATTACTGTTGATAGGTCCTGAAAGTTAAATTTTTGTGACATTAGGTCCTTCATCATCTTTGCATAGCCTGGCATCTCTCCCAAAGCATCCATCAGAGGAATATTCAATTGAATTTGACGAAGCATCCATGAATTTCTTATATTGATCTTCCTTCTTTTGTTTTGCCAGTCTCTGAGTGAATGGTGAAAGTATCACCCTTTGTGCACCGCTTGCTGGCTTCTCTCTATTGGGGTTCTGTGGTACAAGAGGTACCCCCTGTTCTTCAGCTTGTTCACTCTCTTTAGCCTTACCCTTATCTTCCTGTTCAACCACCACTTCAGTAAGTTCTGTTGATTCATCTACCTCCAATGGAACTAGAGTGGCTGGCGTAGTCTCTTTGCTGGATTGTGCAACTCTTGCTCCCTGTCTAAATATCTCCCATTCCAGAGACTTACGGCTATCAGCTGATTCGGGTTTTGCTCTTTGTGGTTAATGTTCGTGTCTGCTGGCAATGTTCCTTGGGGGCAATTGTTTAAGGCCATGGACAGTTTCCCCAATTGAGTTTCAATGTTCTTTATTGTTGAGTCATGAACTGACAACTTTTCCTGCATCTTACCATTTGTTCCAATGATTTGTTGAAGCATACCTCTGATCTCTACCATGTTGTTATCTTATTACTGAGGAGGTGGCTGATATGCCAACTATTGATGGTTCTGCTATGGATAGCCATGTTGTCTCTTATATGGAACCATTTGGCCTTGGGGCTGCATCCCTCCAGGTTGTGGCATGTTTGGTCTGTACTGCTGATTTGGTGTCGGTATCCACTGTTGCCCTCCTTGTCTCTGACCCCTAAAGTTGTTGACATAATTCATATCCTCTCTTAACCCTTGGTTGTCACCTTCTCCACTCCATGAACACACATAAGGCAGATTAATGCAGGGTGTACACAGTCCTCCATTTGTTGTGTCAACAATATGCACTTGCTTTATACCCATCTCATCAATCTTCTTTGTCAATATACTCATTTGAGTCATGAGTGTGGCTATGTTCTCTGCATGCGAATTACTTAGGTCAAGAGGAACTGAATGCACTATTGGTATCAGTGTTGTGCCTCGTCATCCACCCCAAATTTTGGGACATCTTGTCAAGAAGGATTTTGCACTCGGTGAATGTCTTAGTCAGAAATGCACCCCCAGCTGAAGCATCTACATTGGCCTTTAGATTGTCTGTTAACCCCATGTAGAATCTCGGACCGATCATCTGGTTCGGAATACCATGGTGAGGATACTTCACTAGCATCCCTTTGAATCTTTCCTAAGTTTCCTGCAAGGTCTTAGTAGGTTGCTGCTTGTACTGCAATATCTCATCAATCTGCCTTGCAGTCTTGTTGGGCGGGTAAAACTTATTCAGCAACTGCTTGACTAATTCCTCCTAGGTGACAATGGAATTTATTGGGAGCGAATTTAGCCAAGTCTGAGCTTCCCCAGTCACAGAGAACGAAAACATTAACAGCTTGATAACTTCTAGGGTCACATTTGGCTGCCTTTGGGTCACACAAATTGACAGAAAATTTTTCAAGTGTTGTTGAGGGTCTTCAATGTGTGAACCGGAGAACAATCCCTTATTCTACAGAAGGTCCAGCATGTTGTTAGTGAACTGGAATGTCTCCGCTTGTATTGGGGGCACAGTGATGGCAGTGGCCATGTTGTCAGCTTTTGGTTGTGCCCAATCATAAAGTGTTGCTTCTGGCATAAGAGGTGCCACCACTCTGACGTTTGGGTTAGCTGGCTCATCCCTGATGTTTCTGTCGACGTTATTTACGTCACCCATGTCAATTTCAAGTTGGTGTGTTTGTTGTGATTGTTTGTTCTTCTTGTAGGCACGGTTCAATGCTCTGAATGTTTTCTCGGGGTTTGAGAGTCCTTCAAGCAGTTCGTCAGTCCTCGAAGAATTCCTAGGCATACACATGAATCCCACAAGAGTTCAAACGTGAGAATTTCAATGAAAAAAAATTATTTAACACCTTAGAAATTTGATCTAAACTAATAATTCCAGCACTGCTTCTAAATTGTAATAAATAACACCGTTAATTCCCCGACAACGGTGACAAAATTTGATCACGCCCAACTATGACTTCTAAAAGACAAAGCAGGCATTGCAAATATAATCCGATTTTATGTCCGGAGTTGAATCCTTAGGGAACGAACCTATCTATTACAACTCTTGTCAATGCTATTATCAATTCAAACAATTTCCAGATGCAAGATTTTTATCAATAACAATTGGGTTTTTATTTAACTACTTCAAATGATATTAAAAATAACAATATGCTAAATCAAAATTAATTCAATGGTAAAAAGGTCTAGGGCGTTGATTTTCCCAATTGCTAGTTTAAGTCTTAACTTTTTTGCTATAATCTTGACGTAATACTCCATGAGGATTATGAGCTATGGGTTATCGTAATTATCTCTCAATCAACTACGATAATTTACTAGAGCATTCTCTCGAATTACTCTAGCTGACAATTTGTGCAGCTCTGAATTATCCCACCAAAGTTTCGTTATCTCTAACCCCACTTTTAAGTTCAAGTAATGAATCTCTTCAATTATCCAAAAGTGGTGTTGTTCAACAGCAGTCTAGCCTAGTATTCTTTCTCAAGCAACACAAGGCATTTTAGATATGATTAATCAAGGGCCGATTCAATTAATTACCATACAAAATGTAGTTGAACAATCATATAATAAATCTGGCTCGATTATAAGAAAGTTGAATCAAAACTCCATCCAACAATTGGTTCCATCAACCCTAGATCAAATGTTTAGCTACTCATAACAAAGCAAGATAAAACTACAAAAAATTTCATAATGTGTAACTGCAATAAATAAGAGGATATAGAAAAACTCTAATGTTTATTTCTCACACTTGTTCTTGCCTTCAAAGTAGTCTAAAAACAATCTTGATACTTTCTTGGGCGAGCTTCTTTAGTTTATAAGGGTTTGGAATAAGTGTTTTCCAATTTACACTCTGGTCCCAAAAATTCTGGGCAACAGCACAGTTCACCGCGGTCTCGGCGCGACCGTGGTGAGAGATAAACATTCTGCCTCTCGTCTTTGGCCAGCCACGGTCCAACGGCGGTCACGGTGGATTCCAACCTAGTCCATTTTTTTCTTCTTTCGGCTCGGGTGCTTCTTGATTGGACTTGTTCTTCGCATTATTGACTCCATAACGCTCCATAGTTCTTCCTAACTTGGATTAGTTCCTGCGAATTAAAAAATACCAATTAGAGCATTTTGTTATCATTTAGCCTATAAAACAGCAATAGAGCATGGTACATTTAGGGTGTAAATATCGTCTATATAGCCTATTATCAACATGCCTCATTATTCTTCAATTACAACCCTGCATCTTTTTATGATCCATAACCTGATTCCAATCACCAACTGATACAAGGTTAAGGTGATTAGTACCAACCAATGTCTTGGAGCAACGGTAAGGTTGTTTTTGTGTGACCTATAGGTCACGGGTTCAAGCCATGGTATCAGCCATTGATGCTTGTATCAGGGTAGGCTGCCTATCACGGGTTCAAGACATGGTATCAGCCATTGATGCTTGTATCAGGGTAGACTGCTTACATCGCATCCCCGGATGCATCCCTCCCCCGGACCTTGCATGAACGCATGATGCTTTGTGCACCAGGCTACCATTTTCTTATGTTTTCAAAACTCAAGTTCTTTAAACATAAGTACCATTAGATTAGTGTATATGCTCTTTGCCAGAAAGCATAAACTCATGATTAATGTCTTTTATTTTATTATCGAATAGCATCATAGATAAATGCTTAAGCTCAGACCATTCCTGTTGAGATCCACATAAGGAAATATTTTTATCATATATATTAGGAAAGTAGTGATTTCTCGATAGTCTCTATAAATAGTTGTGCTAAAGAATATGAAGTTAAGCACATAAGTGAGAAATGGGAGAAGATGGTCACAAAAACAGTAACGTCTTTGTTTGCAGTTACTCCTCCCAATATGTTGTACATAGCATATCATTTGGCATTACAATTTGGTTCTAGAACTCATTGACCCAATTAATTCGGATCTGCACCATGTAGGAATATTCATTCAAGGGAAAGCATTCTCTCGAGAGTTTCTCCATTCTCTGTGCTCGAACTCGAGATCTTTGATTAAGAGCGGAGGGATCACATCATTTCCTCCATGCTCCCTTGGTGGTAACTTATCAATTGTTGTTAGTTGTTACTATTGTTTTTGAACGCAGAAAAAAGTACTTTTAATCACTTTCTTTTACAATGGAATCCAAGCTTCAAAAATCAGCTTATTTTGATAAGTGTTTTTGGCCTTGGAGAAACTTGGCCAAACACGCTATTATTCTCCAAGTGAAATGGTTAGGTGAGATGTTACCATCAGTTTATCAATATGAAATGGGAATAGTAGTTTTCTCTAGCTTATGTTTTTTTATTGTGAACCATTACTATAACATTATTTTTTTTCAAGTAATCTCCAATGTACTATTCAATCCGTGTCAATTTACGTAATATTAAGAAATAAAAATATAAAACTTGTAATTTTACCCATACCATAATATCTTGTATGTCTATAAAAATTTCTCGTTAAGTTAATATAGAAAGTTTAAGATAAATTATTTTTTAATATAAAAGTATGTTATTTTTTTTAAACAAACTAATAAGGAAAGTGTGTCACACGAAAGGGAATGAGTAGTTATATTCTAGGGGAAAAAAAGACATTTGTTGCCACACCCAATAAATTGATATCAGATTGTCTTTTTTGTTAGTGGATCAACTGTGAACGAATTTTTAATACTAACCTAAGCAAAAATAACCGAATAAGTGAAAGATAACGACATAAACAAGCACCCCATTATTAGCCAATCATGGGACAAACAAGTGGGACACTTGAACTCCAAAATATATCTGCAAAAAAAAATAGAGACTTTATTATATCTGTGCAGAATTCATAGAAGAAGTGCCATAGCAAAAGAGTCTATAGATTAAAGTGTATTTTGCTTTGCTCTTAGCCTTTGTGATTCTGTGAAAGATGTCAAAGACTTCATTGAACCAACCCCTTCTCCCAGATATTCATACTGATGACAAATTATTGGCTATTGATAATCCTAATACTGCCCACCAAGTTAGTAATGATATCTTTCTCTTGTTCTCTTTAAATTCTCAATTTGGGTTTCTTCTTTTATTTATGCTAGATTATGTACAAAATGTGTGAGCGCAATCAGGGGCGGAAGGGGTTCATCTGAAGTTCTGAATCCCCTACGCCAGAAAATTATATTACGTATATAAGGCCAATATTTTTATTTTTTTTTGTATTATGCATATTAGATGATGAATTCCATTGGCTTCTTCACATATTTACTTTTTATTTTTATTTTGTTGAATCACCTTGAGTGAAAATTCTGACTCGCAAACACAATACTAAAAATACTCCCTGCGTCACATAGAAATTTGCGGTCAAAACAAGTCAGAGATATTTTTAGAATACAACAACATAGTGTAGTAGCAACTAAGTTTGTAGATAAAATGTTATTATCACCCATGCGATCAGTGTGCAAACTTATCTTTTATTTCTGATGTTTGTGAGGTACTAAAATATTTTGTTTACTGAATTCGAATCCTGTTGCTTCCAAAAGTCTAGTTTGTTGCAAAACTCTAAATGCCATCAACCCATTGATAGGTGTATGAGGAGAAGAAAAGAAAGAAGAGAATTTTATAATTTAATATATGTAAGCTAAGTATGTTTTTTTCCCCATAAATCATGTGCTGATTTGTAGTAATTCGTGCTCATTTCGCCTGTTGCGCAAACAGCAGACTCATGGTTTCAGGTGGGAATTGTTTTGGGTGTTAGAGAAAATAACAGAATATGGGACGAAGTGTAGTTACTGTCTTTAAGGAATTTAAGTCTCCCAATTTCATTGTTATAGGGATTATGACATAATTCCTCCAGGATTCTACAAAGCCTTTGAAATTCGAGTTTCAGCAATTAACTCGAATTTTCCACAACAGAATAGTTGTGAGTTGTAGAAAATAAGTAGAAGAGATAGAGATGAAAGTTTTCAGATGATTTCATTTTGGAAATGATATAGGTATTTATAATACCTCTAGGAGTCTGTTGGAATTAACAGACTCATCTCTTCATAACAGGCACCTTTTAAAACGTCACCTTCTTTTGAATTTAAAAAAAATTGTTAAAGCATTTTCCTGAAAATAAAAGGCTAAAAAACGTTTTTAATTGATCAAATAATGGGTGACTAAAATATTAATTCGAGCTACTTAATTGGCCCAATTGCCCCAAGTGTCCAATGTTGACTATTAATAATATAGTCAAATTCCAATTTCCCTCCAAGGCACTCTCAAAATATTCAAACTATACAAGACAAAGAAGTGTTTTTAAACACCTCTTCCTTTCTTTCTTTTTCCTACGAGGGACAAAATAACATCTTCTCAAATACTCCCATCAAATACTAACTAATCTTACAATCCCCCACTTAGTTAGTGATTGATGTTATTTATGAAATTCATGCATATAGTAGGTATCTTTCGATTTAAATCTACTACTTGTATAAACTATTCAAGACCTTGTCGAAATTAATGGTTAGATTAAGTTCTATTAAACCACAATTCCTATATGACAAGATGGAAAAATTTGCTTTATACACATAAATCGTACCAACTCGACAACTTGTTCACCGTGAGTTTTAGCACCCGATTATGGCCTTGTGCTACTTTCTGGATTCATAAACACTTATCAAGTTTTGTGTTCCAAACTTTAATTGAAGCGATACCACTTCTTATGTTTACATAGGTAAAAATTTAACCAAGTCCTTAACAAGGACTTCTTTAGTTCCTAAACCAAACTCTGTTTCTTCATTACGAGTATTTTTATACTCATCCTCCTTTTCTAGGTACTAATTTCCAGTACCTGCTATCCGTCACAATTATAACTTGTTAGTACCTTTTAAACCTTTAATATTATTAAACAATAAGAAAGGTAAGGTTCCCGTTACTAGTGACAAATTTAAATTACCTTAGACCCATAGCACATATTGTGCTTATTATCATATCTCTCGCTAGTCCTTTAGTGAATGGATCAGCAAAGTTGTCTTTAGACTTGATGTACACAACAGTAATAATTCCATCTGAAATTAATTATCTTATGTACTCATGTCCTAAAGCAATATGTCTAGGTTTTCTATTGTATATTTTTCTAAATGCCTTAGACATAGTTGTTTCACTATCACAGTGCAAGAGAGCAGCTGGCATTACTTGTGGCCACAACTTTATATTTAACAATAAATTTCTCAGTCATTCTGCTTCTCTTCCTGCAGCTGCTAAAGCAATAAACTCATATTTCATTGTGGAATGAGTAATACAAGTCTATTTCTTAGAAGCCCATGAAATTGCTCCTCCACCTAAAGTGACTATCCACCCAGACGTTGACTTATTATCACCAACACTAGTTATCCAACTAGCATCACAATATCCTTCTAACAGTGAAGGAAATTTGCTATAATACAAGGCAATAGGTTTTGTCCTTTTCAGATAACCAAGTACCCTTACTATACTTTTTCAGTGATCATCACTTGGATTGTGAGTATATCTTGACAATTTACAAATCGCAAAGGCAATATCTGGACTAGTACAGTGCATAGCATACATTAAACTACTAATTACACTAGCATAGTCTAATTGACTAACAGATCTTCCGGGGTTCTCAACCATCTTGCTCGAATCATCAAATGGACTATTAAATTTTGTAATACCCAAAGGATTAGTTTTGGAAAGAACCTTTTCAATATAGTGAGACTGGCATAATTAAGGCAAAACCCTGACTATGTCTTTTAACTTTAACACCTAAGATAGTACCAACTTCTCCCAAATCTTTCATTTTAAATTGAGAGGTTAAATACTTCTTGGTTTCAGGTATGCCTTGCATGTTAGTTCCTATGATTAGCATGTCATCAACATAAAGACATATTATCACTCCATAGTCCTTCGTGAATTTGGAATAAATGCATTTATCTGCTCCGTTATGCTTAAAACCATTTGATAATATAACACTATCAAATTTTTCATGCCATTGTTTTGGAGCTTATTTTAATCCATACAAGGACTTAACTAATTTACAAACTTTCTTCTCATTTTCAGGAAGCACAAACCCTTCGGGTTGCTCCATATAAACTTCTTCATCAAGATCACCATTTAATAATATCGTCTTAACATCCATTTGATGGACATTTAGATTATATATTGATGCCAAAGCAAACAATACTCTTATTGAGGTAATCCTGGTCACAGGAGCATATGTGTCAAAATAATCTACTCCTGCCTTTTGTCTAAATCCATTGGCAACTAGCCTAGCTTTAAGTGTTTGTAGAGAACCATCAGTATTGTATTTTCTTCTAAAACCCCATTTACACCCAATAGTTTAGTATTAGAAGATAAATCTGTCAATACCGATGTACCATTTGATAAATGAGAATCCATTTTATCATTTACAGCTTCTTTCTAGAAAGAAGAATCCCGTGAAGCCACTGCCTCACTATAGGTTTTAGGATCCTCTTCTAAATTTTAAATAATAGGTATTCTATTTAGTACTTCATCTCTACTTTCTTCTACCAAAAAGACTAGTGCTTAAGAAGAAATAAAATCAAAAACTATATTTTTTCTTTTCTAACTCTTTGACTTTTCCTTGGTTCTACAGGAGATTCAATCGCCTTTCTTTTATTGTTAGAAGAAGAACTAGGTTCTGTACAATTTTCTTGAGTTACTACATTATCACCAATGCTTGCTGCATTATCATTTTATTTAGTAATTTCTGTATCCTCATGTGAATTATTCGAATCACCAACAAACTTTGTTTCCAAGAACTCAACATCTTTAGATTCCATAATATACTTAGACTAAATGTCCAATAATCTGTATGCCTTTGAGTTCTCAGCATATCCTACAAATATGCTTTTAATTCCTCTAGGTCCTAACTTAGTCCTTTTAGGATCTGGAATTCTATAATAGGCTAAACAGCCTCATACCCTTAAGAAATTTAAGTTAGGCTTTCTTCCTTTCCATAATTCATATGGTAAAACCTTAAATTTCTTTGAAGGTATTCTATTATGCATAAAACAAGTCGTTAACAAAGCTTCCCCCCATAAAGTCGATGGTAACTTTGCATGTAAAAGCATGACATTAACAATATCTACCAACGCTCTATTTTTTTTTCAGCAAGACTATTTTGTTGTGGGGTATATAGTGCACTAACTTGATGAATCAAACCACTTTCTTCACAAAATACAGAAAATTCATTGGAAAGATATTCACCTCCTCGATCACTACGTAGGATTTTAATCACCTTTTCCAATTGATTTTCAACTAATGCTTTGTAACTCTTAAACATATCAAATGCTTGATATTTTGTTTCCATTAGGCAAACATGTGTATATCTAGAATGATCATCTATAAAAGTAATAAAGTATCTATTTCCACTTCTAGTTAAATGACCGTTCAATTCACATATATCGGAATGCATAAGTTCAAGTAGATTACTTGTTCTTTCATTCTTTGGAAAATATTTCTTAGTCATCTTAGCTTGTATGCATATTTCATATTTTTTATTATTATTCTCAACAGCATGAATTAATTTATTTTTAGACATAAACTTAACGTATCGAAAATTAACATGTGAAAGTCTAACACGCCATAAATTAATAGATGACTCAATCATATAAGCAGAAACTTTAACTTTATTAATCCTTAATTTGAACATGTCCTCAGAAGAGTAGCTTTGTCCTACAAATACACCATTCTTAGAGAAAATATTCTTTTCTGCCTCTATAACATTTTTGACTCCTTTCTTACTTAATAAACTTGCAGAAATTAAATTCTTCCTAACATCATGTACATGATGAACATTAATTAAAATCAACTTCTTTCCCGAAGTGAATTGTAGTTCAACTGTTCTTTTTCCATAGACCTTGGCGGTGTCATGATTTTCTATTAAAACCTTTTCATCACTTGTTGCAACTTCATAATGTTTGAAGAAACTCTTATCATTGCATACATGAACTGTAGCACCGAATCATACCATCAATCTGCAGATTTCATAGTTGTTGCCATGTTGCATTCAGTTACCATACTTAGATTCAAGTTGGTAAAGGCAGAAATCATAGCAACAATATCCGAAGAAGAAGCTTGTTGTTGTTTAACATTATTTACCCTCTTCTGTCCAGCATTTTCTTCATTTTTCTGTCTCTTACGAAACCTGCAATCTCTCTTAAAATGTCTCATTTTTAGCAAGTATAACACAGACCTTTCTTAATGTTAGAAGATTTTTTCTTTGGAGTAGCCTCAAACTTTCTCTTCTTTCTAGCCTTGTTTCCATATTTTCCTGAATTGTTTGTCTTTCTAGACTCAACATAATTCACCTTTGAACTAGTTTTCGCAGCATATTTATTTTCACGTTTCTGTGACTCTTCTTCAATCCGAATATGCTTTGTCAACTGGAAGAATATAATAATTTCTTCCCATAGTCATTCCAAGTGGCTGGTAATTTTGCAAGTATAGCAACCACATGAAGAGATTCAAAAACATCGACTTTAAAATCTTTTAGTCTAGATATCAAAACAAGCAACTCATCAACCTGTTTCATGACAGATTTCCCATCTATAATTTGAAATTCAAAAAAAAATCATTCCAAGGAATCTATCTGTTCCTTGTTTTACAACAGTATATTTTTGTTCCAAGGCTTTCTATCTTGTGGTGATTTGTGAGGACGAAACAAATCATATAAACGATCAGAAAGTGAGTTCAAAATAAAACCTCTACAACGCACCTCATCATCTTCACTTTTTTGCGTGCCACCTTAATTTCGTTAGAATCTTCAGTAGTAGGTTCTGGCATTGGAGTAAGATCAGAACTCAGCAGATATGATATTCCCAACTCCGTAAGAAAGAACAACAATTTGGCTTTCCAGCGGGTGAAATTTGAGCCATCAAAATCGATCCAGTTTGAACATTTCGAACATCTTATTGAAACCAGAATCACTACCAGAAGCCTTCATTGCTGTGTTGATTAAATTCCTTAAGATTATTAGAGAAAATAACAGAATATGGGACGAAATAAATTAGGCCTTGATAGTGTAGTCATTGTCCTTAAGGAATTTAAGCCTCCCAATTTCATTGCTGCAGGAATTATGACAGAATTCTCCAGGATTCTACAAAGCCTATGAAATTCGAGTTTCAGCAATTAACTCGAATTTCCCACAACAGAATAGTTGTGAGTTGTAGAAATAAGCAGAAGAGATACAACAACAACAACAACAACAACAACAACCCAGTATAATCCCACTTAGTGGGGTCTGGGGAGGGTAGTATGTAAGCAGACCTTATCCCTACCCTGGGGTAGAGAGGCTATTTCCAAATAGACCCCCGGTATCTTTCCCTCCAAGAACTTCCCACCTTGCTCTTGGGGAGACTCGAACTCACAACCTCTTGATTGGAAGCGGAGGTTGCTTACCATCAGAGCAACCCCTCTTATCTAAGTAGAAGAGATAGAGATAAAAAAAATTCAGATGATTTTGTTTTGGAGATGATATAGGTATTTATAATACCTCTAGGAGTCTGTTGGAATTAACAGACTCGTCTTTTCATAACAGGCACCTTTTAAAACCAATAGTCACCTTCTTTTGAATTTAAAAAAATATTAAAACATTTTTCTAAAATTAAAAGGCTAAAAACGTTTTTAATTAATCAAATAATGGGTGACTAAAATATTAATTCGGGCTACTTAATTGGCCCAAAGCCCAATTATCCCAAGTTTCCAATCTTGACTATTAATAATATAGTCAAATTCCAATTTCCTCCAAAACACCCTCAAAATATTCAAACCATAAAAGACAAATAAGTGTTTTTAACCTCCTCTTCCTTCTTTATTTTTTCAATGAGGGACAAAACAACATTTTCTCAAATACTCTCATCAAACACTAACTAATCTAATATTGGGTACTGTTCTCAACAGTAGAGGTGTTCGTTGGTCGGTACGGTACGGTATTTAGATATTTCGAATCGGTATATTCGGTATCGGTTTCTTAAAATACTATACCAATACCGTACCTAATTAAATTTGGTATTATTCGATTTTTCTCTTTTCGATTTTGATTTATTTTATTCGGTAACTTCGATTTATTCGGTCTGAATACTAACTAGTGCATAGAATCATAGATGGTAATATTCTTAATTAAAGTACTCGAAAGTACAAAAAGAAAAATATTCTTTGACAAAAGTGATGTCCAAAACCAACAAATATCAACCCACAGAGAGAAAATTGTACATAAAAGAATAAATTTGATCATTAGAAATATCTTGTTACTTGCTTAGAGTTAATTGATGAACTTAGAGAATAAAGGAAAGTAAAATTTTAGATTTCTTATATTTATGTTATAAGTAATAATATGTGTATTGTGTAATATAATATATATATTTCGATACGGCTCGGTATTTCAGTATTTTATTTTGAAATACCAAATACCATACCTAATACCAATCTTTTTTTAAACTTAAACCAAATACCATAGCGAATACCAAAATATCAAAGACCAAATACCAAAATTTTTGGTTTCGGTATCATAATTTGATATTTACCAAATTATGCACAGCCCTAGTTACAGTACTTTTGCTCTCGGATATGTTGGAATAATTACGGTTCCTCTAGGGTTGGTGGTGTGGTCGGTCTAATTTTATCATTAGCTATATCGCTATATGCAAGTACGCTTCAGTCCTAGAGTAATTCTAGTAGTCCACATGGGATATTCATCTTCTCAAAAAGGCTACATTCTCTATTATCTACACTCCAAAGGCTTCTTTGTCAGCAGAGATTATGTCTTCAAGGAAGACATTTTTCCTTTTAAGCATATGCAACTTGGAGCCTCTCCCTTATTTCCTATACTAGAGTTCACAGATGCACAAGTTGAAAAGAGTACTGACCAACCTATATCTATCTCAGATTTTCCTACTCCTGGTGTTCAACAAGTGCCTTCTTCTTCTATTCCTCTCTATGGTACTCATTCTGCACCAAGCCCTTCTATTCCTCCTTTTGCACCCTTAGTCTCTCCGAAAGGTCTCAAAAGATCTTATAGGCCTTCTAAATCTCCTATATGGCTAACTGATTATGTACTCCAGCCCAAGAAAACCACTTCTCATTATCCTGTATCACAGCATGTCTCTTACAATCAGTTGTCTTCATACTATAGGGCCTCTCTTGCTGCATATTCAGCTATTATTGAACCTAGAACATTCAAAGAAGCAAGTGCTGATCCAAAGTGGATTGAAACTATGCAAGCTAAGATTTCAGCACTGCAAGATAATAACACATGGTCCTTGATCGATCTGCCTCAAGGAAAAGTTTTTATATGGTGCAAGTGGGTCTTTAAGGTTAAGTATAAGTCTAATGGTAAAGTGGAAAGATATAAGGCTAGACTGGTATCCACATGCTACAGTCAACAAGAAGGCCTGGATTATACAGAAACATTCTCTCTTGTGGACAAGATGGTCATAGTGAGGGTTGTAGTTGCATTAGCTGTTGCATCTAGCTGGTACATTTTTTAGATGGATGTTCATAATGCATTCTTTCAGAGTGACCTTCTAGAAGAAGTCTACATACAAGTTCCTGATGGCTTTTTAAGCTAGGGGGAATCAAAAGGTGTGTAAGCTACATAAGTCTTTGTATGGATTGAAGCAAGCACCTAAACAATGGAATCTTAAGCTAACTAAGGCACTCCTAGGCATGGACTTTGCTCAAAGACACTATGATTATTCCCCTGTTCACCAAAAGACTAGGAGTTGATCTTGTAGTCATCCTAGTTTATGTGGATGATTTGTTGGAAACTGGAAGCAACTTACTTCTCATCCAGCAGGTCAGAAAAGATTTGCAGGAGAAGTATAAAATGAAGCATCTAAGGGAGCTAAAGTATTTCCTTGGCATTAAGTTCTCAAGGTCTGAGGAAGGTATTCTAATATGTCAAAGGAGATATGCCCTAGAATTGTTGGTATCTGAACTTGGCTTAGTAGGAGGAAAACTAGCCCCTACACCTCTTGAGCTTAATCAGAAACTCACCTCTGTTGAATTTGATCAAATAGTATAAGACAGTAACTCTAAAGATGTGGCAACTTGACGAGAAGGGAAATTATCAAAGACTAGTTGGGATGCTCCTGTACCTAACAATGACAAGGCTAAATATAGCCTTTGTTGTTCAGGTACTCAACCATTATATGCATGTACCTAAGACTTCCCACATGGAAGTTGCTATAAGAGTAGTGAAATATATCAAGTCTACACATGGACCTGGTCTGTTCATGCCAACTGGAAGCTACAATAAACTAATAGCCTATTGTGATTCAGATTGGGGGCATGTGTTGAGTCTAGGAGGTCAGTTAAATTTGGAGAAGCACTGATTTCCTGGAAGTCAATGAAACAAGGGACAGTATCTAGAAGTTCTGCTGAGGTAGAGTTCAGAAGCATGGCAACCACAGTAGCTGAAATTGTGTGGTTGGTTGGACTTTTCAAGGAGTTATGAGTGGATATTTCTCTGCATGTGCCTCTACACTATGACAGTAAGACAACAATCCAAATTGTTGCATATCTAATATTCATGAACGGATTAAACACATAAATATTGACTGTCATTTTGTAAGAGAAAAGCTAGTACAAGGTCTTATTCAAACTCAGCATATTGGTACAACACAACAGATTGCAGATGTGTTGACAAAGGTTTTGTACAAACCATAGCATGAATACTTACTAAGTAAGCTGGGAATGAAGAATGTATTTCATCCCTCAACTTGAGGGGGAGTATTGAGAGATATAGGCTCAACCTATTTAACTAGACTACAGTTAGTAGAGTAGTTAGTATTAGCTATACTGTAGTTAGTAGTTGAGTTAGTTATAACCGACACTTGTATAAATAGTAGCTTAGATACTCAGATCAATACAATAGTGATCATTCTTGTTCTATGCAGTAACTACTTTCTTCTTCTTCCTCTCACCGCCATAGCTGAAGCTTCGTGACACATATCCCACCGCCATTTATGACAACTATGTCAAAATTAAAATCTCAGTGATTGATGTCATGTGATCAGTAGATCACCCAGTCGACCCGTGAAAATAACATCTTGCAGAAATGTAGAGTAAAACTATGTACAATAGATCCTTGTGGTCAGATCCTTCTCCGGACCGCGCATAGCGGGAGCTTAATACATCATGTTGCTTTTTTTTTATTAAAAAAAAACTCTGATTGCTGCTATATATTTAAATATATGTTGAATAATATGTTTCACTTACTAAGGCTTTATATTATTTGTTGTTTCAATTTTTTTATAATTATTCTTGGTTTGAAAGATTGTGTTTTACTGTTCTCATCCTTAGTTAATTATTTGTGTAATTTGAAGATAAAAAACTCCAAAAACTTCCCTCTGATGTTTGTCTTTGCAGTACCGTTGAATTTGTTGAGATTTGAGATATTACATTTAATTCCGTTGTTTTTAGTTTGTACACAAAAGAGTGTAACATTTTCATATTTAAAAATAGTTTAATCTTTTAGATATAGTTATCATTAGGACGACTTAATTAGTTATCTCAAAGTATTAACTTTTCACATATAGTTATCTTTAGGATGGCTTCAAGAGGGTATAGGCATTTAATCCAGGTAAAATATCAAGTGTTTGGATGAATAAAAATAGTTTTTTCTCACTTGAAAGCTAGTTTTATACATAAATAGTTACGTATTCAAATAGAAATGCACATGATGTGTTTAGAGCCCGTTTGGCTTAGCTGATTTAGAGTAGCTGATAAGCACATGTGCTGAAAAACACTTTTAATTGCTGAAGCTGATTTAAAAAATAAGCAGTTACGTGTTTGGATAAAAGTGCTTAAATTAATAATAAGCAGCTAAAAAATTGGGTATACAAAGAGTTTTGTTTAAAAAGAAGTATTTTAGAGATAGAATAGTAAATATTTTGGTCAAATCTAAAGTGCTTATAAGCTGAAATTTGATAAGTTGGGAGAGACCAACTTATGGCTTTTGGCTTATTTTTGGCTTATAAGCGCTTTGAATTTTACCAAACGCGTAGATAAGCCAAAAAGTGTTTATAAGCCAGTTTGACCAGCTTATAAGCTTAGCCAAACACCTTCTTAGTAAAAATGCTGGAAATTACTTTTTCTAATAAAATGATTGAAATGCCCTCAAAGCTGTTAAAACAAAAAAAATAAGTTTATTATTGCAACATTTTAAATTTTAAAATTAGCTCAAACACAAACTAATGTATGTCTCAACTCCAAAATAATTATGCAAGATTGTTTTTATTCAACATAAATTATTTATTGAAATACCATATACAATGATAATATAACTAATAATTTGATTGAAGTTTATTATTAGTAAAATTGGAGAAACCTTATATAATTCCTTCGTACTTTTGTTTTTTCTTGGTTCTGATCTGTTTCGAAGTCACAAGGGGCACGTACCCAGAGAACAAAATAAGTTAAAACACTTGCAGCAGCAAATCAAGAATAAATATTTGTTTTGGAAAATCAACAGACATTAATCTCAAATTTGTGCATTAATGTGCACATGGAATTTATAAAATGTATCTTCTTATAATTATTAATACACCATTATTGTCTTATTTACCATTTTCCATGTGACAAATAGATTTTATTTCAGGAATCGTAGGGCTTGACTATAATTTGTAAAGCTGGGTCTGGAAGTATTAGGCTAGGGTTTGTGGGAAGAGAAGACAGGAAGAAAGAGAATATATGAAGAAAAATAAGAAAGGAATATCTCGAAAATCCCTAATTTTGTAAAATTTTGTTGGAGGTTGAATTTGTAAATAGTGTTATAAAACTATTGCTAGTTTTTGAAAGTCGTGTTTTATATTTAGGTAGAGTACTTAGGGCCCTAATTTTGTATAACTAGGAAAATCTCCTAATTAAAATTAATCGGTTCAGTGGATTCTGAGTAGTAGCGGGTGGTTATACTTAAATAAATTTATAATGTAGTTAGAGGCGGATCCAAAATTTAAGTTCGATGAGTTCAATTTTTAAAGCTATCAGTTCATATCTATAACTTATAATAGTTTTGGTAGATTTTTATGCACAAATTTATATTCCGCGTTGAGTTTAGATGAACCCGTTACTGATACATTGCATCCGCTGATGAATGTAGTACTTTTTACATAAATAAGGCAGCCCAGTACACAAGACATTTCGCGTTCACGCAGGTTCGGGGGAAGGGTCGCACCCCAAGTAGTGTGATGTAGACAGCCTACCCTAATGCAAGTATAGTAACTGCTTCTTGATTTCAGAGACACCTTATTGTTGCTCCAAGGTACTCCTTGCGGTCCAAAATAAGTGATTTTTGGGTATTTTCACACAGATTAAGAAGTTCATCTTTTTGCATTAATTAGCAATAGAATTGACCATATTAACCTTTAATATCTCACATAAACACTCCTAACACATATTCCAACATTATTTACTTCATGGACAATGTAGGAAAAAAAAATTAATTCATTCTTGAAATCTGAAAAAATCACTTATTTTGGACCACAAGAAAAGGCCAAAAAATTACTTATTTTGGAACGGACGAAGTAGTTTTTACATCGTTTTTTAAATATATAAATTTTATTTTTTTTTAAAAAGACATAAAAATTTTATGTTCAATTCACAATCAAAATTTTAAAAAAATTGACTTTCGAAATCCAAGTTGTGCAAGATGGGCAGCGGGAGTATATATTTATAGTAGGAACAAGAATTTGTCGACTCTCCGATCCAACCACCAATAATTATAGATCAATTCATACTATAAATGCTTAGCTCATTTCATTGTGTTTTATGTGCAAAAGGTATCACTCATGCCATTCTGCTTTGTCCTCTTCACATTCATATCCAAATTAGAACTGGATTCTGAACTGTAATTTTGAGTTTTTTCATTGAAAAATTAGTTGTTCAAAGAAATTAAAATCAGTGTGAAAATGGGAGAAGATAAATACAGGGACGAAGTAGCAATTATTTCTACTCCATCACGTTCACAGAGGTTTAATGATGATAATATGGTGGCTTTAGAAGTTGAAGTTCCTGAAACTCTTCATCAAATTGGAACAGGTTCTCTCTTTGATATATCTTTCTCTTTGTTTAATTCATTTCAGCTCTCGTTTTTCCTTTTTTGTTCTTTTTCTTGGCTCTTTCCGCCTTGTTAATAAGAAGAAAACTTTGGAGCAACGATAAAATTATCTATATAGTGTTGGGTGTGTGTGATCTTGAATATTTACGGTCACCGAAACCCAAAAGTTGTGTCTGCACCTTCAAATCTACCGGTAAAGGACGTAAACCCCGTAGACGGGCAATGGCACTAAGCTGGGCCCCCACGCCACACTCCGCAATCTCCATAGTCCCGTCAACCATTGCTCTGATACTAGTTGTTGGGCTAAAACCGGTCAAAAATATTTTTAACATAGTGTGAAATTATCCATTTTTGACCAAGCATGCACGATTTCCCTCAAAAAGGCTCACGCCATTAAGAGTATCCAACTCTTTATAATAAGCTTATTTTTCTTTTCTACTTTTCATATAAGACTTTGTTCACACACTCCCAATATATAGGTACGGGTTTAAACCATGGAGTGTGGTCCTTACCCGAACCCTGGATGAACTTGTGACATATAGGTCAGGGGTTCGAGCCATAGGATATGGCCCTTTTCTGAACCATGTATGAACACGAGATACCTTGTGCTGCCAGCTGTCCTTTTCCGCTTTGTTAATTAATAGCGAAAAATATACCATAACAAGATAATATTCGACGTAAAACAAGAAACAGTAAATGCAAAGTTGAAGTTTGGTCACGAAGTTTTGAGTTAAGATTTAAGAATATGAAGTTTTAATCTTCATCTTCATCTCACAAATCTTTAATTTTCACTTGGAAGTTTATGTTCAAATACAATTCATCTTCATCTCACAAATCTTTAACTTTCACTTGGAAGTACAAGAGGGGTTGCTCTGATGGTAAGCAATCTCCACTTCCAACCGAGAGGTTGTGAGTTCGAGTCTCCCCAAGAGCAAGGTGGAAAGTTCTTGGAGGGAAGAATGACGAGGGTCTATTTGAAAACAGCATCCACTAATTAGGATTATACTGGGTTGTTATTGTTGTTTGGCGTAAGCAATTTATATGAGCAAGTGTTTATCCTGCCTAGAATCCACTTGTTGCACCAAAAGAATATGACAATTTAATATTAGTCTGTCGTGGATGTTTTGCTTTATTTTTCACTTTTTAGTTTCCATCTTTAGAACAGTGAGTCAACATAATAATTGTGATAAAAATTATTTTGTCATTTATAAGTTCATGTATGTAGGGGTGTACAAAAAAAATCGATAAATCGCACCAAATCGATAATCTGAGTCAAATCGAGAAAAAAAATCCGACTATGGTTTGGTTTGATTTGGTTTAGTGTTAGAAAAAGAAAACTAATCATAATTGGTTTAGTTTTAACTAAAAAAAAGTCAAACCGTAACCAAACCAACCCGACATTACATGTATACAAGTTTTAAAAATATTTTATACATAAAAATATTATTGTAATATAATTTATAAATATAATTTAAACTATTTAATAGTTCTCTCTTTTAATGTATTATTTCAAGTTTGGACTTAGAACTTTTGAATGGTAAAATATGTTTTATAGCCCATAAAAGTTAGTAACTTAAATAAAGCCCAAAACAAATCAAATTAATATTAATGCTAACAAAAAAATTCAGTTGAATACTAGAAATGACAATAGTATTGGATATTTATTTTTTTAGTTTTGCATTGATTTAGATAGTGAAAATGCATAACTCACTTTTAATATTATTTAGTCATGTAATTAATACTTAGTACTTATTAGTCGTATTTATTTTAACATGACTTAGGACTTTTAGATTATGTTTATTTTTATTATGGCTTATTAATTAGTAATATTTATCTTATATAACGTGTTGAGTATTTTAATATAATCATGACTCATCTCCTATTATTTGTATTATTTTGTTGGGTAACATCTTATATAGTTTTATCCTACTAGAACCTAAGCAATATTAGAGTAAATTTTATGCTATGAAGATTTTGTCAGAAAAAAATCCGAGAAAACCGAAAAATTCGAGAAAAACCGTAATTGAAAAAATCGACTTTCGTTGGTTTGATTTTGTTTATAAATTTAAAAATCCGTGACAATTGATTTGATTTGGTAATTAAAAAATGCTAACCAACCCGACTTATTTATACGTATTACTATATTCATACTTTCTCTATCAAAGCGGGAAGCGTGAGATATCGTCAACTATTTGGACGAAGTAATAGTCAACTATTTGACTCTATGGTCTATCATTTCCAATATAGTTAGTGAAGCCTTTCTCGAGGTATTATATGTATAGTCGTTTTTAAAAAGTATATATATAATATATATATATATATGTCATTTTCGAAAAACTTGATGTCCGCCAGCTGAAAGACTTTTAGGCAACAGACAGTGTGGACTAATATAAAAAGGACAAAATACACGCAAATCCATGTTAAACATCGACCGCGGGTTTAATATTACACACCAAACCTTTAAAAAATGTGTCAAATGACATACCACTTTTGACCAACCTTATTAATGCTCAATGATATATATACATGCGCTTATTTAAATTAAAACAAAAAATTCTTTAATTAAAAATGAACAACCGGACCCAGCTTAAAATAAACCCCAATTTACAAGCTTTAAAAAAATAAAATGAAGTAGCTATGTGTCTTCCTCAACACTCCCACCCCTGGAGTTCATCGCTGGAACAGGGATGAAAACAGTGAAAACTTGACTAAAGACTGATCAGAAAAAGATAAAAAAGGACACAATTAGACCCAAAATTGCACCGGAAAAAAACAAGAAACAATCATTTAAACAAGCTTTGATGATGGATTTCGATTCTAATTTTTTTAATCCCAGAGATGACAACTCCTCGGACGTTCGAGAAAACCAGGCCGACAATTACTAAAAAACTACTGTTTCATCTAGAATGGGTGATTTTGTTAGGTTGATTTTTGAATCAATTTTCACCGACCCGATTCAGGATGATTTGGATTTACGAGTCAAGAAATCGAGATAATGGGTTTCTTAACCATTGCTGGGTCTTCTTCGATTTCTTCTCTGCCTTGTTTTCTTCTTCGTCTTTTTTTGTTTCTTTTCACGTGATTTCTTAGCCATTGTTGTTGCTTGTTTCTTTATATTCCTGACAATGAAGATGATGATAGAAAAAAATGAAGGAAAAAAAATTAGATATGTGGCGCTAAAATGAGGCTTCAGATACATTTTTTTATTATTCACTCGCTTGCTTTTGGTGCAAAACACGTGCCTGTCATGGGTCAAAAGCAGTGTGTCATTGACACACCCTTAAAAAATTTGGTGTGTAATGTTAAACTCGTGGTTAACATGTGTGTAACAGGGAGTTTGGTGCAAGCTGAATGGATAACTATGTATTTTACCTATAAAAAGATCTCAAAGAGCAGTCTTATAGAACTGCTGACCAAAAAATTGTACTCATCACATAAAACATGCATCATCAAGTCAAAAGAAGCCTTAGTCGTTTTACTAAATTAAGTTAATTGACGTTTTAAAAGAAGCCATTTATTACACGTTAATTAAGTAAGATATATGGGAAGGATAATTAGACAAGTAATCTTATAGTTAAGATTATTAATTATCTTTTTAAAGTGTGCAAAATCTTTAAAAGTCAAATAATATAAACCGTAGATACTACATTTTTTAGCTCTATAGTTCAAAGTGATAGCGTTTGTACCTAGTCAGACCTCCCCAATTTGTTTATTCATGTAACTGAGAAAAAGCTTGGCCTAGAAATTAGTGGCGTATGCAGGATTTTGTGTAAGTGGTGTCACACTTAAAAAAAATAACAAATGAAAAAATTGTTGTAACACTAAATTGGGAGGATAAACTATGTCTTCGAGAAACGTTTGATGTGTAAAGTGCTTAGAATATTGTTAAGAATTTTCATTAAGATAACATTTCTTATTTTAAATATTTATCCTTAATAATGATGTATTTTAGAGCCACAATTGTGATTTGTCTTATATTTGTGTGGTGTACATTGAAAAATCTTTACATTGTCGGTGTAAAATCCAAAAAAATAATTATAAATAACCGGCCATAATTAGTGATGGTGTAAAATTAGTTACACTAAGAAAAAAGAGCAATGTTCAATCTCTTATGTATATTTATTTTTTCTATTTTTACTTAATTGTAATAATTTTTGTGTGGTGTTTTTGTTTCTGCAAAATGTAGATTCATGGTTTCAGGTGGGAGTTGTTCTAAGCACTGGTATCAACAGTGCCTATGCTCTAGGATATGCTGGCACAATTATGGTTACTTTGGGTTGGACTGGTGGTGTCATTGGTCTTGTTTTATCAACAGTTATATCATTATATGCAAGTACTCTTATTGCCAAGATTCATGAATATGGTGGAAAAAGGCATATCAGATATAGAGATCTTGCCGGATTTATGTATGGTAAGAACAAGTAAACAAGAGAAAGTTGCGTACTTGTGACCTATAGGTCAGAGATTCGAGCCTCAGAAGCAGGCACTAATACTTGCATTAGACTAGGCCGTCTACATCATACCCCTTGGCGTGCGGCCCTTCCTGGACCCTGCACTTCTTTTCTCTTAAGCTTTACTAGATTTTAATTCCTCTACTTATAGTTAAATGGAGACTTGGTTAATATTGCAGGTCGGACGGGTTATATAATTGTGTGGGCATCGCAGTATGCAAATCTATTCTTGATAAATATTGGATTCATCATTTTAGGTGGACAAGCCTTAAAGGTAAGATGAATTCCCCTATCCTCTTCTCCGGCTCTAGATCTTTATGTCCGAGAATTTGTGAGCTTGTTATCGTGTCACAGAGGCGCAGCTCGGGTTTTGAATTTATGGGTTTTGAATTTTAGAAAAGGCAGCTTACTAGATTCTGAATAAATTATTTATACGTATTAAGTGAATTATTAATACACATACAAGAATTGAGCCAAAGCTATTGGGTTCTTCCGAACCCATTACCAAAACCAGAGCTCCACCTCTAGTTAGAGTCCAAGCTCATGGTACATATCGTGGGTTTTAGCCTGATAGGGCCTTACCGTCACATACTGTGTGGATTTGTAATTTGTCTTATATAGCACTTCACTTTGTCCTCAATTTCAATCAATACGGAATTTCCCTAAGGTGTCATATGTACTCCTTCTTCGGAAGCTTATCAACCTATAAGCTTGTCAGTCCTTCTCCTTGATCCGCCCTCGTCATTCTGCACTTTGTCGTGTGCAGGGGCGGATGTAGTGTATTAAGGACAGGTTCAATTAAACACATAACTTTTGATGCGAAGTAAAAATTTATATGTACCATAACTTTAAAAATATAGTAATCAGTTAATGCTAAAAACTTTAAAAGTTAACCCATTAAGGTTTAAACTATATATGTTGTCAAGTTAATTTTTATCAAATCTGTTAATTAGTAGACATGATTCTGAAAGAATTTTGTTTATGATTGGCAGGCTTTCTATCATCTCTTTAGGGATGATGATCATATGAAACTAGCATACTTCATCGCGATTGCTGGATTGGCATGCGTTTTATTCGCCATTGCTGTTCCTACCTTGTCATCACTAAGGACTTGGCTGGTGATTTCATCAGTGTTCAGTCTAATTTATCTCACTATAACCATTGCTTTAGCTCTTAAAGACGGTATGCATCTCTCCTTTACGTCTGAATTTCTTTTACAATACGGCGTATTTGATTACTATCTGCGTATTTGCAGGTATTAATGCTCCTCCTAGGGACTACAGCATTCCTGGATCAAAGGTAAACAGAATTTTTACAACTGCTGGTGCTGCTGCAAATATTGTTTTCGTATTCAACACCGGAATGATTCCAGAGATCCAGGTAACTAACCTCGAATTCGATATATTCTTGTGAAGAAAGTATAATTCTTCCATATTTGGGTAATACTTTTTATTTAGAGGAAATAGTTTTTGTACTTCTATAAATTGAGGATCCTACTTTTTCATTCAGTAGTATCCATACCATATGGGGTTTGAGAGTATCCTTCTTTTGCGTGTCATTTGTGTTTGCCTCTTTGTAAGGTTGTTCTTCAATATTTTGTACTCTTTTATATAGTGGATTGTTCATCTCCGCCAGTGGACACATGTCAATTGACCGAACCACGTTAAATGTTTGTGTCTCTTTTAGTATATATATATTTCTCTTTTGTTATCTGATTTATCGTCGTTCAAGGTTTACTTTACTAACTTCAGCATGACACCTGATTATTTCGATCCTAACACTTGTGTCATTAATAAACTCAGCTCTGTACCAAAAATATTTGCAATTGACTGAAGTATATCTAGTCTATATATGACCTCTTTTTCTTGACTAATTTTTTAAAAATCTTTTTCCTTAACAGGCTACAGTGAGAGCACCTGTTGTTGACAACATGTTGAAAGCCTTATATTTTCAGTTTAGTTTAGGAGCTGTGCTTGTTCATGCTGTTACTTACGTCGGATATTGGGCATATGGATCCAGTTCATCTTCTTATTTGCTCAACAACGTCAGCGGTCCGGTTTGGGTTAAGGCACTGGCTAACATCAGTGCATTCTTACAAGCCATCATCGCTTTACATGTAATTATCTTTCCACTTTCATCTTATCGTATTGAGTTTAACTTCTATATAGTGTCGGGTTTTTAGTTTAAAAATAGCGTGAAAGGGAAATGGAGAGGAAAAAAATTAATTTCCCTCCTTTACAAAGGAATACTGTCCCATATTAGAGGAGCAAAAACTCATTTGTTGGGTGTATAGATATAATTGCACTTCTGCTAGCTCTTAAAGAGTTGAGAAGAAGTCAAATCCCGCGTCATCATCGCTCTGCTCGGCTTCAGATTTGGTCAGATTTTCCTTACGAAAATTCTGAATTATCCTTCTGTGTTATCGATCTTTGAGTTCGGTGGTCAATAATCCTAAACATCGGTACTAGGAGGAGATTAAGTTCATGGAAACACTATGATTCAATAGGCTCAGACTAATCTTTTGCTTCTTCTACATTTCTGTTTCGTGTTTACTTTTCCGGAATCTTATTTTCGACAAGTCTAACATACACTTGTCGTATAAAAGAACTTTTACGCTCGCGTAAATGATTACTACACCATTTAAAGAAATCAACTCACTGTAGTATTATTGCTCCATTCTCATGTTACATTGCCTTAATTTTTCTTATTGTAGATATTTGCAAGTCCAACATATGAATTCTTGGACACAAAATATGGGATTAAAGGAAGTGCTGTCCGGAACCTGGCGTTTAGAACTCTAGTTAGAGGTGGTTATCTAGCGATTACTACTTTCCTATCTGCTCTGTTACCTTTCTTGGGAGATTTCATGAGTCTTACTGGTGCTATCAGCTCGATTCCACTCACGTTTATTCTTCCGAATCATATGTATCTTATTGCCATGAAAAAGCAACTGTCCTCGTTACAAAGGAGTTGGCATTTGGTTAATGTTATCTTGTTTAGTGTCATATCTGCTGCTGCATTAGTAGCTGCATTCAGGCTTATAGCAGTGGACTCGAAAACTTACCATGCATTTGCTGATTTGTAGTTTTTTAAGTCATTATTTGGAGGGGAATGTCCCTCATGTTATTTTAATTAATGGCATTCAAATTTATGTCAAGTTTCTCAATTCTTGGCCTCAATGAGGTATATGTTTGTACTATATATTGTGTGAATGATATTACACAGATTCAGATTGATTTGGATGAAATGTGGAAAGAATATTTTGTTTTGATCATTTTGTGTTGAACTTGCGACCCAAACTTGTGTTTGATCGATTAGCACATTTTCAGCTTTTTATATATTTCTATGTAGTGATTACTTGACTACATCCAATTCATTTCTACTTATAGTAACTTAACTAATAGTAAGCTTTGGATATTGAATTATATAGCCTCTTAATTCATACAGCCCTGATTAGTCTTCAGTTACAACCCTGCAACTATTTATGAGCCATAACCTGATTACAATCACCAACTGATGCAAGGTTAAGGTGACTAGTCCAGGGTATTCATTACTTAATTAGTCCCAACCAATATCTTGGAGCAACGGTAAAGTTGTTTCTATGTGAACTATAGGTCACGGGTTCAAGCCGTGGTATCAGCCATTGATGCTAGTATGAGGGTAGGCTGTCTACATCACACCTCCATCTGGTGCGGCCCTTCCCTGATCCTGCATGAACAGAGGATGCTTTGTTGTCAAACTCAAGTCCTTTTCTTATTATGTTGTCAAACTCAAGTTCTTTATACATGAGTAGTTACCAATATATTAGTGTATATGCTCTTTGCCAGAAAGCATAAACTCGTGATTAATATCCTTTATTTTACCATCGGATAGCATCATAGTTAAAAAACCTCTTTCAAGCTACAAATATAAATGCTTAAGCTCAGACCATTCCCTTTGAGAATCCACATAAAGGAAATGTTTTTATCATATATGTTAGGAAAGTGGTGATTTCCCGAGTCTCTATAAACAGTTGTCCTAAAGAATACGAATTTAAGCACATAAGCGAGAAATGGGAGAAGATGGCCACAGCAACAATGACGTCGTTGTTTGCAGCACTCCTCCCAGCAGATCATTTGGCATTACAAGTTGGTATTTGGAACCCGCTAGCCCAATTAATCCAGATTCGCACCATGTAGGATCCATTAAAGGGAAAGCGTTCTCTCCCCACAGTTTCTCCATTCTTTGTGCTCGAACTCCAGATTTTTGATTAAGAGCAGATGGATCATATTCATCCCTCCATATCCCATAGTGGTAACATATCAATTATTGTCACGACCCATTTTCTGAACAAGCCGAGACCGGCACTCGATCACTAAACATGACCGAGCGAACCATCTCTG